>VWPV01012147.1:0-53866 GCA_013389885.1 Geococcyx californianus | reverse complement strand
ATATATTATTTTATTTTATTTATATGTATTTATACTATAATTTAATATAAATAATAATGTATTATATATGTTTATTTATGTATTATTCTCACTCTGTTTCTCTCTTGCCACCTTGGACCCTTATATCATCCTCATTGTATAAATTAAAATTGCACATGTTATATTTGTGCTTTATAAGGACTGGAAGTTTGTGTTGCAAGCAGAATAACAATTGTATCATAAGAATTTAGAACAGTATCTACAGAATTTTCTGAGGGTTGATTTTGGATTTTTAAGAATAGAGTTGCAATCCATTTTTTTGTTTTCCCATGATCAAATTTATTTCTTCGTAGTCTGCACTTTGAAACAAGCCATTTGACTAAGAAATAATACTGCCAAGCTTTAGATCTGACTGGGCTTTAATGATTGTCTTATTAACATCTGCATATAAAAGTATACAAGCACTTCTGTTACAATATGCCACTGTTTATAACATTTTTACATGTGGCTTTCTTTTAAAGGATCCAAGTACCACGTGTGCTATATATTAGCTTAATTTCATTTTCTTTGGAATGGGAGAATGCTTCTGGCTGTAATAGTATGATCCTCCTGCTTTTTTTGACTTGTTTGGCTCTGAATTATAAAGGCTTCGGTCATCATCAACATGGAAACTGCTTTCATTGCCTTCATAGCCACACTTCAATGAAGACCCCCACTGGGCAAAAAGATAAGCTGTCACATTGAATTATTCTTACTGCAGACTTCAGCAATTTAGTTGGGGAAAAAAACCATAAAGTTGTAAATGGTGGCATTTTTCATCATTAGTCAGAGCGGATAGTAAGGAGTGAACTGTGTTCTCTATAAGAACATGACAAAAAGCACCGAGGGTGATGAGTTCTCATGCTGCACCCACCTAGAGGTAGTCAATTCCAAAGTCCCACATTCTGCCAAACTAAATACCTACCCCGTATGGAAAGAGTATCTGCATTTTAGTTCCAGTGTTCTTTAAGACACTCGAAGAATAGTCATGTCAGAGTATTATAGTTGTACTTGGGAGAGATGCAATGTTGAACCAGGGTCTTTTTATTTATAGTCTTTCCCTCCTCTCATGAGCATTTTGCTATTGCAAAGACTACAAGATCTTATTAAAAGGGAACACTCTCTTTTTACTAATGGCTGAACAGTATAAATGCATGTGATTTCATGCAGATATGTATATCTAGTAATTACAGATGGTTAAAATGCTACTGAGAAGAAATAATCATCCCTGTTTCTATATCTTAATTAACTTTAATTGTATTAGCAGTGGAACTTAAATTGTTGTCACGGTGATCAATATGCTGTACTGCTTGTGACAGCACAGGTCCCTATACACCTGCTTATCACTAACAAACTAACTTGTTGTTACAGTCCAAATCACGCAGTTGTACTTCAGTATTTTAGCACAGGACATTGAACAGGAATTGTAGCAGTCTTGGAGAATTCTAAATCTTACCTGGCTTTTTTGTGGCATACAATTACAGATTTTAATCACAAAATCACAATGAGGTGATACAAAAAATTATTTAAAAATACAGTGTCCAATCCGTTCATGTAGATTATGAAGAACATATGCCAATTTTTTAAAAAAATCTCTGTGTACTGTAAGAGATGAAATGACAGAAATGAGGAAAAAAAATACACTACTAGGAATTTTCAGGTAGCTGCTTCTAATGTTTTGTGGCTGTGTAAACTGTGTGATTCCCTTAGAAACACAGTGAGATGAATTAGATGCCAATTTTCAATAATAATTTAATGCTAAAGACTTGATGTAAGTAATAAGATGCATGCAGCAGAACATTTCTGGGTGATTATTGCTCTCCTACTGTGGTGATACACACTGTATGACAGACTACCAGCATTCAACTTTAATTCCATGCAGCAGCATTCTCTAGACTATGTGATTGCCAATCAAAATTTGAATTTATTAATTTGAGTAACAAAGCACAGCAAGCATATCAGTGCATGAAAATGGCCACCATGTAACTGGCAGCAAGACAGAATTTCTTTGAAATTAAAAATCATCATTGGAAATAGTCTTAAAATTCTTCACCTCTGGCCCTTTAGAGGTACTTTAGGCTGCTGGCCTTCCTCTGTGTTCTTTCCCTCTCTCTGCCAGTTGGGTGGTGAAGCAGAGCAAGGAATAAGGCAGACATCATCATGCAGTGCTCTGCATAAGATGCAGGTGATACACCAATGTCCCGAGTGGAAGCAAAACCTACTTTACAGTTGAGTTGTTCTCAACACAAATTCAGAAAAAAAAAAAAAAAAAAAAAAAAAGAAGTAAAATAGGACTGGGGAAGGGCTGAAACCATACCATTATTTTAGCCTGAAAATGTTCCTGGCGATATGGCCAGAAGCCACTTTCTACACATACCTTCTCCCTTTCCTTTCCTCAATCCTCTTTGAAACCGTGCAAAATTTGATGGGGAAATGAGGATGAAAGCTGTCTTTCAACAAGAGAGATCCAAGCGAATTTGCTTCATAATCCATCTCAGTCCAGAAAGATGACTTTGTAGACACAAGTTATAGCTCAGATGACAATGACCGTGCTTTTAATACTGTGGCACTTGTCCTCTATCTACCAGAATGTGACAACTGCCATATTATTTAACACAGATCAACAGACAGCTGGAAGGTTATAAACTTCACAGAGTTGGACACAAAATAGGAATGGTTTCATTACTTTTCTTTTCATAGTAAACATTTGTTTTCTGCAAGAGTATTTTTTTTACTTATGAAAAAATCTTCATTCTCTCACATTAAAAACAAAAGAGAAAACACTGTAAAAATAAAGAAAGAGAAGGCATGAAAAACAAATTGAATCAAGTGGGTTATCTCATGCATGCACAAACTTTCTTCCTTGCATGCAGTTGGAAATATTTGAATAACTTGCAAAACTTAACAAAGAATGAGTCCAGTGAGAAATAAAATATAGGGTTTTTTTAAGACAGTAGATATTGATATAATAATAATTGCTTTATTTAAGATGTGCATACAGCACTTTGATATCCTTAGGAAATTGGCTGGACCTTCTAGCTACCATTAGTTAGAAAGGTGCTCCACAAGACAAGAACCCAAATGCAGATTTTTTATAATCTTTTGGGCCCACAGGCTAGTCAAGTGAATTACTATGGATTGGTATTATCACTTCAAATCAACCTTTCTTAGCCATTTTATGTATTTTGATGATGATATTAGCATAGACTTTTTAATAAGCTTTCCACAGAAAAGTATTTTTCACTATCTTCTTTACCTAAGATCACCCTACTTCTTTCTGATCTTGCAAGGGGAACATAAGCTTATATCTGTTGGAGCTGTGCCATGTCCTTGAGTTCTACTGTAAAAGAGAATCAGGATCTTTTCAATGTAACAGTAGTTTTTTTAAATGTGAAAATGCACATTCTAGGTCATTCTAAAACAATTTCACATAAGCTACACATAGACATAATAGTCCATATTCATTATACTTCAAATACCCAGAATTCTTTGCAAGAAAACCTAATTAATCAAGTAAAATCTGAAATGGATAACAAAGAGGAAGGGCACAGCTGCTGTTACAAGTAAAGGAGTCATTTTACATTAATTGTGTTGGTAAAGCTAGGAAATACCTTGAAGAGGAAAAAAACATTCTTTTCAGAGGTTTAGGATTCATCACCATTATGCTCCATCTGAAGATAGGTGAGTGGAATACATTAAAACATTACTTGCTTGAACACTAGACGGTGTTATTTTGCAGAATTTGGAACAGAAGTAAACATCATTGACCTAAAGTTGCTAGCTCTAAAGGAAGGCAGACAGGTGGCCATGATACATTGTTCGTCAAAATGGTTGTGGGATGTGTATTAACCCTGTGGAAGAAGCCGTGAAAAGTGCAATCGTTTCAAAATGTCACCTTGCTCAAGCTGATTTCTTCTGTTTTATTCCTGATCCTGACAAACAAGCTCTATGGGATAGTCTTTGAACAAAAATAACCACATCCAAGCCAGACTTTGACTGTTGATAATATAGTGATGAAAATGCATTTGTCATGGCTTGAAAGAGAAAGGTAGGGGAAAATAAAAAAAAAAACCATTATGTGGTAAGTAGGGTAATCAGGTAATCACAAGGGCTAGTGGAGAGCAATTTCCTCTTTCATAAAACATTTTGAGATTTAAAGAAATGGTTTTGTGGTGACATGTAATCCATGGGGTTTAATTTATGTTTTTCATGAAATGAGCCAGATTGACTAGCACAATCTAAAACATCTGATGATAACTTGGGAGTGAAAGAAGGTACAGAAGGATTTTTGGGGAACTGAAAGGATATATTCAGGAGCATGATAAAAGGAGATGCTTTAAGAGTTTCTTAGAGAAGAACAGCAAAGCAATAACTGAAGTATATACAAGGAATAAATGTGTGAAATATATATAAGATTTTTAATGGAACAGGTAGGGAACAGAAGAAAAAGATGAGAGTAGGAAGATACTTCTTTTCTGTAGTTTTCAGTAAGGACTGATTGAGAGTCTGGATGATGGAGCAACCTGTGAGATGAGGAGGTAGGTCTTTCTCACATGCTCAAGGAGTAGGCAATTACCAGTGCTGGGGTCAGGAAGGAATTTCACCCTTGCCAGGCTGGCACTGGTCCCCAGGGTATTTTTGCCTTCCTCTGCAGCAATAAGCATGACCATGTCTCAGGCTTCCTCTGATTGCTTTTGGCTGGGTTACTGCCTGCTGCTCCTACTCCATGAAGGTGGCCCTCAAACTCTGCACCCAGGGGGTGAAAACTTTCTTAGACTCTCAGGGCAGGCCCATGGGAGGCCCCCAGGTGTTGCTTCTTGTCCTCTGTAGCATTGATCACTGCCCATTGTCAGGACGTCTCTGGGACTTTTGTTGGCTTTTTGCCTGCTGGTCTTGAACCTCCAAGGCATCGCTCGTACCCTGGTTCTCTTGTTTGTTGCATGTTTGAGTGAGCTCTGCACTTCCCTTGGCTCCATTTCTCCAGGTATTCTTGCTTGTGCGAAACAGCCTGTTCTTGGAAGGACTCCAGGCTTGCTGCACCATCTGGAGCTGCCACTTTTCAGCTCTCTCTGCATGCAATAAAAGCTCTGGGCAGACACAACAGTGCTTTTCATGCATCACTGGCCAGAAAACACAGCTGAGCAAGTTTTGGAAAGCAAAAAGTGTGCTTGTCATCGATATGTGTCATACTTTGGAAAATGCCCCATGTTACCACACATTTCTTTGTCTTCTTTTGTGTGTGGTCAGTACTGATGCTCTTTCTTCAAGTTCTCACTCTTCAGGAAACAGGGACTGCTTTGGCTGTATTCCTGCTGTTACTTTCCATGGCTGTGTGGCTTTCCTTTGCCAGACTGCAAGAGATGATTTTTCAAGCTAAACTGAAGAATGCATCAGCCTGGTCCTGGCTACATATTTGCATTGTGTTTAAGGTTGTGAGCATCAGCTCTGAAACAGACTCAGAAAAATCAAATCCTGTTTCCACTTGTAACTTTTTGATTTGTTTCTTTGAAAGTGTTTTTGGAGCTGAAACCCCCCTGGCATTTCAGGCAAATAGCGGTCTTGTCATTACTCAAGTCATGGTGAGTGCAGCAAAAAGAATAGAATGCAACAGAACAGAACAGTAAAGCTATGCTATTCCTAGAATTCTATTTGATAAGCTCTGATCCAGGTCTGAGAGGTCCATCCAGGAGAGCAGCTCTGCAGTGCAGATCCCAGGCCCAACCAGGAGGCAGGGGCAGAGGTAGGCACACCTACAACATCATTCAGGCAGGGGCTGAAGGCTCGAGGCTGAGCTGAGACACCACATCCTGGGCCCTTGGCAGGAGATTGTCCAGATGGGTGTCCCATGGGAGGACCATCTCTGCCACTGAGGGCTATGAACACCCCTATGACCGTGGCAGCAGTAGAATTGCACTGTTTGTATGCTGTCCTCTAGATATTGGTGATTGGCCACTTTGGAGACCAAGTGTTGGGCCAGAGGGACTGATGTGTGGAATAAACCCCCACAACTCAGAGAGTTATGAAGTTTATTATTATGGTGGGCAACAGGTGGATAGTTCTGAAAATCCTGCGTACTGAGAAAAGGACAGGTCAATATTTATTGCCAAAAGATATACATATTCATTGAATTTTGGAATAGCTCGGGTTATGCTGATCAGCCCCAAGAAATCACTATCATAGGATGAAGCTCAGAGGTGAGGTCACCTTTCTTTGCGCGGGCCCAGTAGTTTGTTGAATCCCCTCCAGGTCAAAAGACAAGACCACCTCATTCTTCGCTGCAAGCTGCCGACCTCCCTATCAGCGTGGCCATGATGGATTTATGAAAGCTATTCGGCCTACAAAGGCCTTATCAGCACAACCCTGATGGATGAGCCCACAGAACTGCCAGGCTCACACAGTTCCCACAGAATTCAATTGCAAAATTCCAAGCTATGTAGTTCCTTTGCGTCCAAATAACAGCATCAGTAATTTCAGCAGTTTCATCGAAAACTAACAGTTCTTCTCTAGCTGTCTCTAGTCTCCGTGGAAGGAGTATAAATTCTCATGCCTGGAAGAAGTGTATGATCATACATTCCCTTTCCATGCTCATCGTAGGTACGTGTGATCACTGAGCTGACATGGGAGAGCGTTTGTGATTGACTATCAGCCAAACCTATTTATTCTTCTCTATTCCTAAAAACCCCTGCCCATCTCTCCCTTAGCTAAGAAGGGGCAAATTTTACTTTTTAAGCCTTGAGCTTTGAATCTGATAACCTCCTTCAGCCAGCATGACTGTGGGTCAGTGGATTGTCGAGGCATAAGTTGAGAGCTGCCTATTACAGGTTTTTATGTTCAGTATATTAGAGGAGAGGTTGCTGTCACAGAGGCAGGCACCTATATTCACAAATCTAGTAAGATTAATAGACCAAGATGTTTAAGAAAAGTTGATCAGTAAATGCAAAGCTTTAAAATCTTATTCAAATAACTTTACAAGCTGTTTTGGCAGAACCCCTGTTTCGCTTTTTTTTTGTGTCTGCTACCACGTCACTGATACAGGAACAGTTTAATCAAATGGAATAATCTATAATTTATGAAAGCCTTGACCAAAAACTTTGTGTGGAAATTAATTTTTTGTTTTCTCTTAAACTCATTGTTTTACTTAAGGGACTTGTTTATTATGCAGCTTGTATTACATTCATTCTTAATTATTATTTTATTCTCATCCTGCTACGGGAAAGATGTGAGCACTGAGCAAACATCTGCAAAGCCCTCTCTTGGACATGATATTTACCCTCTCACAAGAATAGATGCTAAATATTGACCTGATCCCATAATAACACTGTTAAAACAGTAACTCCCTGGTTACTCAGCTGAGTTTTGCAGCCAAACTGCTTTGATGACTCTCTCAAGTTGTTCATCACTTAGTGCTTCCCATCAGTTCATGACTGAAAAAGATGATATGTTATGCAGATTGCTTATTTGTATATGATTAAGCTATCTTTCTTCTGAATGAATGGGGCTATTCTTAATGAAGCTATTGCTATATGAACATTCTGAAAAATAAAAATGGATTCTCATCTCAACTTTGAAGTTCACTAAAATTTTAACCAATGAAAAAATGTTTCAAGAACCATTCATGTTATTAATATAGCTTTTAGCCTTTAAACAAGATCCTCTCACTTGCATTTATTTTTATTAAATATGAATCTCTCAGATATGAATGTGATTATTTCTACTCTTTTTTTCCTGTTTAAAGAAAATGGATAATCCAAACAAGTAGACTGTCTCTGTGTCTCTTCTTATTTGTTTATGTGCTATAATTAATTGGCACGCTAATACTTGATGGATATGACATAATGCTAATAGTAAGTAATTATGACATATGATTTAAAGATTTTTTGAAGGCTAGAAGCAAAATAGTTGTAGACATTTCTTTGTGTGTAGTACAGCTATGATTGTGACCTACTTTAAGGCTGAAGATCATAATTTGTAATTAATTATCATGCTGTGAGAAAAATCAACCAGT
Source organism: Geococcyx californianus (assembly GCA_013389885.1). Taxonomy (NCBI): domain Eukaryota; kingdom Metazoa; phylum Chordata; class Aves; order Cuculiformes; family Neomorphidae; genus Geococcyx; species Geococcyx californianus. The sequence goes on along the minus strand of VWPV01012147.1, from coordinate 45,843 downwards.
TCATTAGAAGCATATGTATCTAAAATTGGAGGACAACATGTCCTAGTGGATAACTGGTATTTCCACTGGATCTGTTACCAAGAAGTGTTGTTAAAACCATATAATAACTGTTTCATAATCTGACAATAGATTTCTGTAGTAATATTTTTGATCAAATGCCCATCTTAGTAAAATGTTGCCTCCATCTCTTGTTCATACAGGAAAGCAATAAAATCTCCAGAAAAACTAGTTTGTCTTTCATAAAACACTGCTACAAATAAAGACTGTTAGATATTTGTGGGGGGAGGTTGACTTTTAGCAGAAACTGGCTTGCTGTAGAGCTGCTGCTGGATTTACGTTCTTTCTCTCAGGAGTCATTATAATTTTAAAACTAGTGTATTGGACTCGCTTATGCAGAGTTTCATACTGGTGAGAGTCTAAAGAAATAGAGTTATGTCTAATAGACTAGAAGCAATCTTGTAATACAGGTTGCTCTTTAAGGGTTGGAGAAATGAAAGAGATAACTGAAATCACAGGAAATCAATAGTAGTAGCAGTAGAAGTAGTAGTAATAATAATAATAATAATAATGCCTGCATGTGTGCTTTAGGATTAATATTGTCTCTGAATTTCTCTAACTTCCTTTTCTAAAAAGAAGTGCTTATGTTGTTTCTAAATTTCTTCTGGTAGTGAGTCGTTGCTTCTGATTAGATTCTTTCAAAAAATGACTGTCTATCCATTGAGGAAGGTATTATTCCATGTTCAGTCTCGTATTTCTCCCAGATACTGATTTCACAGATCTTTCACAGAATAATGGAGTAGCAGATAATAATAAAACAAATGTGATCAAATCCATTTCTACTTCTAGCACACTGAACAGAACAGAACGTACCATTTTTATGCTTTTCTGTAGCCATCAACATTAACATTTCTGAGGATCTCCATATTTCTGTTGTGCTTATCACGGCATCTTCCTTTAAGGAAAATGCAGCTAGAGAAAGACTAAGGTCTAGATTCTTTACAGGAATTACATGTGATAGTGCTCACTAACCTTTGTGGTTCTACCTGTGGGAATGGGATGCACAGCCATGAGGGAGGTGCTTGAATTTTGTTTAGCATAAGTAGGCAGAAAAAAGCATCAAATAGTGGGACTAACCACTGCCAAAATACTGAGCAATGTATTGAGAAGAATACAGTTAGAAATTTGCAGCCTAGAAATATCTTGAGTGAGAACACCTGTAGTAATGAAGGGAGAACTTCATATGCAGTCCCTGCTTCCAATAGTGTTTATGTATTTTATCCAACACAGAAAGTCTAAATAACACTGTATTATACTTCAGGCACACAATATGACTTGTTGGCAGACCCTGAGGCATTTGACAGCAGGCTAAGTGAAGAGAGGCTCGGTTTTGTCTTTGCTTCTTATGTAAACTTTAGGTAGTGAAGCAGCCAGGTGGTGGTTTTCTGTATAACTTTCACTGCGGGCACATAAATAGTTTTGGGATCACATGGTGGTTGATCAAGATGACTCACAAACCTTAAAATTAAACAAAGTTTTGAACCCTGCCTTTTCAGTTACAGATCAAATTTGTTCTTCAGTATAGTCGGCCTTCCTTTCTACACAATGTTGAATAGCTATAAAGCTATTGAGCAAAATGTTTATGATTATAATTATGCACTTTACCATTTGTGAGTCTGCAGATTTCTACTATGCATCAAATTAAAAGCAGGTGGCAATTCTTGATGAGTAATTGAGTTAAAACCTAACCAGATTTCTTCTGAGAAAGTGGAAATGATAAAACTCCTTGGAGTAATATGTATCAGATGCTACTTGCTTAATCCTTGATGCTTTCCCCTGGAAGGACAGTTTAAATGAAGTAACTAATACAATTCTGTGGGTTTCAGTAAACAGGTCTTGATTCATTCCCTGTAAATGTCATCAATAGATTAGATTATATTTGCTGATTTTAAACAGGACGGTACAGAAAGGAAATTAATATTGAATACAGACCTAGATTAGAAGAGATATGAATAAGACAGGACTTCACGGGAAGGAAAATATTTATTCTGTGCAGTAAATGTATTGTGTTTTTCCTGGTATGATATAAAAAAAAATGAAGAAAACATAAGCAGGACTCTTAACTGAGTGATCCCAAAAAGAAAGTAATTTAAAAAAATATTTTTTTTTGCAAGACCGGTTAATTCAGAGGAATGCTTAGTGGAACAATCCCTCATTTATAACTTTAGAATAAATATACCTGAGGTTTTTTTATCTGAGTATTCTAAGTTTTTTGGGGTTTTGAAGTTTATCTGTCATGAAAATAACCAAACATATCTATAACATATTTTTTCCCATAAACAGAGTTTTTGTATCAATCTTATATGTAATGTTCGAAACAAATTTTTCACTATCACGTTTGTTACATAAAACTCATAATTTTGATGAAGAAGCTTAAGTTCTGTGAAAGCTACTTATAAAACATTATGATAGTGAAAAAAAAAAAACCCGAAAACATTATGGTTTGTGCTGGTGAAATAGACCTTTACAATTCAGCAAGTTAGAATAACGTATTGAAGAACCAGCAAAATGGCCCATTATATTATTATGAGAAACTAAGTAAGTCAGAGGGGATTTTTAAAATTATCATAAAGCTATATGAAGCTATATGAATGCACATACTGAATGTTCTAAACAAGAGATCCCTTTATTAGAAGATGTACAGTGAAGCCAAAGGTTTTCAGAGGTGCTTGGTTTTTTTAGCATGACTGAAATTCCCCACTGTGTGCTTAAGTGTTTAAATGGAGGTTGAGAAGTGGTCCTCAGCCACACCTCTGCTGGGAAGTAGTTCGGTGATCAATTTTCAGTAGAGGAAGCAGCAAAGCATGCAAGACTCTTCAGCTTCTCCTTTCCCTCTCAGTTGATTGTGGTGGGAACAACAGTCTCATTTCTGTCTTGGAGTACTTATGCACCCAGACAGAAATGTCTACCTGGTCAGGCTCTATTAATTGCTTATGTCATTGTCGCTTGTTAGTTGCTTAATAATTTGCCTTCTGAGGAAAACATATAAGCCCTACAGAAGTATCTTACAGGCCAGCTACTCCCCACAAGCTGTAAATTGGACCCCGTTGAATTTAGGTACTTGACACTAACTGTGCACCCCATCTTGCCGTATTTGGCATATTTACTACTGTAAACTAGCCAAAGCCAAGAAAACATGTGTAGATGGTTTCTTGTTAGGTTTAGGGCAAGGCAGAGAGACAGGCTATCATAGAATAATAGAATTATTCAGTTGGAAAAGACCTCTCAGATCATTAAGTCCAACCATAATTTTCTCTAAGGTATTATAGACTTCAGACTTCTAGAGATATATTTTGTGCCTTGAATAAACCCACCTGGTTCTTAATTCTTGAAAAGATAATTGTTGCTTGTACAGTTGTTGCCTTTATCTGTTGCTATGTATTCAGCCAATAACATCCCTATTTTGCTGTCATTATGATACATTTTACTGTTAAGACAAACTTGTTAGAGGGCAGCAATTAATTTGACTTCAACTTTTTAGTTGCTCTATCAAATCATAATTGATTAAATCTGCGCAAAATAATGCAATGGTTTTCATTGCTCTGTCTTATCATTTTTCATGTCACAACATAAGGATTGCTGTGATTAATCTATATGATACTGTATGGATTTCATGTAATCAATGTTAGGAGCTGTTGTAGGTCATTGTTCAAAAACTCATTCAAACAAGTTAGTAGAAGGATTTATTGAGTTTATTTATATAAGTCCGTTCTTATTCTCTTACAAATTTACATAGCACTCATTTTTAAGGCAATGTTGTGAAATTCCATTCAGAAATACTGACTCAGTGATGACTGATAAACTATTTCATACTATCCTGTGATTCTAGGGGAAGTATTTTTGGTATATTTGAGCAGAATTGGTGCATTGTGTGAAAAGTTTATTTTAGTTTTCAAAGTTTAAATCGTTGCATTGCATGGGAAGTTATCACCCAAAGGGAAGATTTACTTCCATGTTGAAATACTAAGCTAGATAACACTGTAAATTCTCATTTTACTCAGCTTCACAGTTTTTAAGGGCTTGTAGTTTTTCACTTAAAATGTTTACTTCCTCTGTAGGGTTCTTACTGATACATCCTCCTGGATTTCCATTAAATACTGACTACCTTTCAAATCAAAGTCCTAAAGCTGATGAGGCTGAAAAGTTGTCTAGACATTTTACAGCTGATGGTGCTAGTCACTTTGTACACATGCACAGGACAGTCTTCTGTAGTCCTTGTCATCTATTTACTTCCTTTTCTACAAATCAAAGCTAGAAATTCACTGTCGGTTTTAGTGAATGCAGCTATTATTCTCACCTCTATTTTCACTTTTCTACTAAGGAAAAGTTAGCGAGTTACCTGCTAAAATGTTTCGTCCCACTTCAATCTGAAAGACAGTATCTTCTCTATTTTTCTTTTATGTCAGGAGCAATTCCTCTGCCTTTTCAATAGTTTCAATTTCTGTAGTTTTGAGAGTACTATGCACCTTATTTCTGCCGGCCGTTCCTTTACGGTTGGTCACTTAAATCTAGCAACAGACTAACTCAGTGATATTAGAGAAGCTGATCTTCTCAAAATCATTAACTCAATAAACAAAATTACTTCTTGCTTGGACTGAAATCCAACACTGTTTGTTGTAAAATTTACTGATATCTCTTTCTCTTTCACTCTCTTTGAAGGTCTACTTACCTTTTAGAATTATGTTTTGTTCTAACACTATGATGAAATCTCTCCTGCATGGTCTCAGGCCCTTTGTAGTAAATTTAGTCATCTGAAGCATTACTCAAGGAAACATCAGGCATCATTTATGATCTTTTATTAATACTTGATTGTTTGATTCAGGACCTCTGAGATAAGTGCAAGTCTTAGAGCATACTCACTTTTCTCTAGTGGCTTCTATTTTTTCACTCGAGATCTATCATAATATCAAAAGCTAACCACTCCAATATTTGGTTGAATAACCTCCTTTGACGTATTTCTTTTGTGTGTTTAGTATTGACAGCATTTATTTGTACTTGCCATCCTAATTTTTCATACTTAGCATTATATTGGTGGTTGTCAGCGTGTTCCAAGTGATTAATGCTTCATTGGCAATATTAAAATTATTTAGAAAATGGTAGATAATAAATTATGGCCTTTTCTCTTTGACTGTAAATCACTCTCCTTCATCTGCTTACATAGTCACAACCTCATGTAAGTTATTTATGTGGTATTACTTTAGCTGTTCTGAAAGCCTTTATTTTATTGTTCTTACCTCCCAGAAATGCCTTTATATCTTATTGACTCTACCCTCTTTTCAAATTTTATAGAATGTATTCTCCATTTCTCATGACTTAATGTTTTTCTTTCTCTCTGCTATTGTTTGTTATTTGACTGTATAACTATTATTTATCTCAGTGGTACATTTCATAATGCAGTTTGTATGAAATGTGCTCTGCAAAGTATGGTTGCATTGTATCGTCTCATAAAAGTTCACAGTAGTTGTCTTTGAACAGTATAATTTTGTTTTGAAAGAAGTAAAGTTCCCAATTTGATATAAGTGTATAATGTGACTGTTTGATGGTAGAAAGACTTTTGAAAACACAGAATTTTGTCCTTGAAAAATAGGCTTGCTCCTTTTTTTTAATACTACCAGTCACCTCCATGTATTATTCAAACCTAACAGATGTATACCTCTGGGCTCATTTATTTTATGTACAAGCAGTAAAGGAAAATACAGTTACTAATCACTGCAATGTGAAATATTTTTTAAAAAGTCTATGTCTCTGTTGAAATAAGTAATATACTATCCTAAAATCAGAGAGAAAGAAAAGAGAAGAGAGAAACAGAGAGTTAATTAGTAGTGAAAGAGTTGAGGAATATATAGAACTTCAGAAAATGAAGTGTTTGCAGGCATAAAAAGCAGAATTGGAACCAGTACGCGATGTTTGCCAAATGGTGTGAGAGGCTTAAAGAATACTTTATCTTGTCTAGGCAGTATTGCTACTTGTACTATGGAGTTTACTGTTTTTCCTTGTAGAAAGTGACAGTGGATTGTAGCTATAGAAATGTCAGGTCAGGATGAACAGTAAATTGACTTTGAAAATAGGAAGCTAGATTTTTAAACTGGACAGACATATAAACCTCATAGCTGTTTGTAAGGGTTTAAGCAGAAGATAAATCCTTGGGGCAGAGGGTAGAGGGCTGTGCATGGCACAGAAAAGGGGTGTTCGATATCAGGGAATCCTATATGACGAATAACTGTTTTATTTTAAAGGAGAAAAAAACCCCAAGGTCAAATCTTGGTCCTGGCCCTCTCTTCCACTCTTCAGCTATAAAATAGGGAATGAGTTGGTTTACATAAAAGACATTGTAATTTGGTGCGTGTAAGTTCATGTTATTCCTATTATAGTTTTAATTCAACAGAACATGTGGAAAAATTGTAAGTTCTATACCAAACCCAGAAAGCCCTTAGAAGCTGTACTGATGATGTTTGATGATAATAAATCTGTCTTTTGATGATAAGAAATCTGTCTTTTTCTGGAAAGACTCTTTAGATCAACTTCTCTTCTGTCTTTCTTGAGAACAGATGGTTGTTGGCAAGATCTACAAATTGTTTCCTCTGTGGTGTTGAATGTGCTTCTAACTTCTAGTTTCACTACATGAACAGTGGTCAGAGAGTATTCATTATTAATTTTCAGCTCTCGTAAAAATCAACTCTAAATATTTTTATTCTGTGGTAAATAAATTGTAGACAAATGGTAGGCTTGGGTTAGTAGAAAGAAAAGCCTTTAAACGGAGATGGAAAGACCAGAAATATTACAAAATTAACTTTTTTAAAGGATATAATGTTTTTGCTTCTAGAATGATTGGCAGAGATGAAAATAACAGAATTTTTACATGATGCATATTTGTCGTGATTCCTGCAGTGAGATGCAACTAATATGGAAAAAAAAAGACATGTTAATAAAACCATGAAACATGTTACATCTAGACTCTCTGTGAATTTTTTTAAGATCTCAGCTAGCCTATCACATTATAAAACAGGAGCTTAAATATAAATGTCAACTAGAGGGGCTTATGTTCATTTTCATAGTTTACTTCTAGCTTGGTGTTTAGAAGACATGCAAAAAAATATTCTGACAGATACTGATTATGTAGCCCACTTATCCTCTGGGTTATTATTTTCCTCTCACATTCTAATTATTCAGGCCTTTTGCTCTGTGTTATTCCTTTGAACTGCAATGGTGTAATACATAAAGTCACATGAAATACAGCCTTCTAGAATGTACTGATGATACTATTCACTAGGAAAAAAATTATGATGGGAGTCTGTCATATGAATGTACACAAGTATTTTCACGTGATCTTTGAATAAAACAAGAAAATTTCTGAAAGGTGAAAAGTAACCTACGTCAATAGTTTTTAATGCGTGGCACTTCTGCACATAGGAGAATTATTATTTCATTTATCGTGCAAATTGTGAGACCTGTGTATGGCTGATTACCAGTGCAAGTACTTTGAAATCCAGCGGTGCATTAGAATATATATACTCGTGCTAGAGACCCGTCTGCTTTGCTTCTAAGTTTTTAAATCTGGGCCTTGGAAAGCTATTAATTGAGGACTTTGGTTTTGCTAAATATTCCAAGACATAACTCTTTAGAGTTATTGGCAAATTAAGTCACTCCGTGGGGGTCAAACAGAAAAGATTGCCATAGATTATGGTCAAAATAATCCATTCAGATCTCTTAGCTAAGCATTTCACATAACAGAAGATAAAAAGTGTTACATAAATACTTCATCAATGATAACTTTTCCTGCTTTTCTTTTCTTTCCAAATTTTTAAAGACAATCTTCATGTAATTATTTCAAGACATAGAAAGCCTTCTGTATCTTCAGATAATTGTTGCATAATGGTTCATTTTCTTCACAATTTAAAGTATGTATATTATTTCAAGTGTGAATTTGTCTAGCTTCAACTTGGAGCTTTCAGATCTTATTTCCACTTTTGTACCTAAAGCAAAAAGAAAAAAAAATTATCCTCGACATTTCTTCATCATGCACAGCAGGAGCTTCTGTAAATAAACTAAGTGGAAGTTTAATAGACTGTGGAAAACAGGGGTGATCTCCCACACTCATATTCTAATCTTTTCTAATTTGTCCATGCTTGGTTGGTTTTTTTTCTAGCTCAGACATATGATTTTTGTCATTACTACTGAATGTCCACAGGCTTTGTGTTGACCTGACTTTACAGGGTCTCAGGACTTTTCTGAGTTTTCCTGGGCCTGAACTGATTGCATCTCAGCTAACATTTGCCAATGACCACCTGCCTGGTGTTTGACCTGAATGGGCTTCAGCTCACTGAATGTCACAGGCAGTGAAAGGCTGACAGACCCTGAAGTCCCTATTTAACAAACAGTAACCCTCTGGGTGACCTAAAGGTATGGAAAAATTTGGAAAGGAAATTTAACTTTATTATTCATAAAAATTGTATTAATTAGACAATTTGAATTATTACACTGTTAAACATGAACTGGAGTGACAGAAATTCCACTTGTAAATTGTGGTTTTTATTGCTTATGACAGGATTTTGAGTGTAGCAGACAGAACTAGGAACAGGACTTTAACTGAAGGTCTTACTAATCCTGTATAATTAAAAACATTGTCTTCTTTTTATAGTCTTCTCCTATTATATACATAGGACTCATATTCCCTTTCTTACATGAAACATCAGGGTTTGAGTCTAATATTTATCTAAAGAAGTCTAGACTTATGCATTGCTGCATTTCACACTATTCTCTATTTAACTAAAGATTTTATTCAATGAACTTGCATTTAAGTTTATTGGAATGCGGATTGTTCAGATGAGCCTATTTTACCCAGAAATCTGAGTACATTTTCATGGTATCCTTTCCCAGCTGTTATGAACAGTCATGCAATCATACAAGTTTAACAACAACACTTTTGTCTAGGTAGCTGCTCCTTCAAGGGTCTTTGTATATTTTGATTTTGAACAATTCTGGTTATGGCATAGGTAATAGATCTATCCAGGTCTCTCACAGATTTATTTGAGTAAGGATCTCATCTCTTTTTTTGTTTGTGTTTTTTCTCTGAGGAATATCTGTAATTGAGCTGAGCACTTGGCTCTGTACTATAATGACACTAGTTGTACCTCCTATCATAATTCCTGTTCTTTTGACAAGATTTAAATCAAGCTAAGCTGACTCTCGTTTCTAACATCACATCATCTTTTTGACGTCATTGTATTCAAATACCGTCATAATACTGGATTTTTTTCAGACCTCCAGAACTCCAATGCTCTCTTAGTATTTCTCTAAAATTCACATTAGCAGTTCAACAGTTTTCTCAGATGATTCTTCTGATGCTTTCAGATACAGTTCACTTGGTCCTAAAAAGTCTGAAAGATCACTGTAATAATTGCTACTTCAGATCACTGGAGCTATTAATCAATAGAATGTATTTTGTTGATGTTATAGCATGAGTAATTTTGCTTCTGTGTAAATACTGAAGAATAATGGACACTTAAGAATTCACATTTTTCTCTATCACAGTTCAGGTTTACTCTTCTGATCTAGTGTCAGATGTTCAATATCATTAAGATTTCATTTACCTCAATATATCTTCCTAACTTTGTTAAGGATAGTCTGTTTGGTTTATAATGGGTGCCATTATTTTCGTATTACCACAGGTATTACGTAAAGCATCCTGTCTTCTCTCCCACCAGTTTTGCAAGCATCCTGAGGCTTCCCAGCACCATTTTTCTGCATTCCTCAGGAGTGACCTGTGATGCAAGTGCAGACTCTCCCTTGCCACTTACCCTAGAAAACCTTGCCAATGCTTACTTCTCATATAGATGCATTCATACTCTTCCTCCCAGTTTTGAAAATAGGTCTTATTAAGTCACAGTTTCTACTTATGCTACTGGTTGGGACAGTAAAGTCTCTGCTAACAGCTCATGAAATTATGCTCTAATCACTCATACTTAGGAAAAAACATTAGTTTCAGCCCAGGGATCCATTTATCTTTCAAACCACTATCTTATATAGGACTGCCTTAAGCAATGTGTTTCTGCTAGGGAGTTCTTGCGTAAAATTTGTAGGAACATTAAGGCTGTTTTACCAGTGGCAGCTTTAGACCTCTAGCATATGTCTTACTGGTTGAAATACCTCGAAATGACAGATTTTTTTTCTCCATACATATTATAGATTTTGCAGCTCTCTATGGCCCTTCTTTCTTCCAAAACCTCAAGTTGTAGCTAAGCAATATGCCTGTGGGTATTTTGAAACTGCCAGTGAGTAGATAATGACTTCTAACATTCACAGAATTCTACTGAAACAGATGGGGGAAAAATGAACAATGGGATTTGTCGGTACGAGTTAAATCACTGGATGGTCATCTGTACTTGACATAACCTCAGAGCAGTGAAAACTATCAAAGGCGTAGGTTACTACAATTATTTTTTGAATGAAGTGACAATGCATTTCCTTACTTACAGTCCTCTAGGAAAAAAAGAAAATTTTATGAAAAAAAGCACCTTCCTATTTAGTCTGTATTGGTATTCAGCTGTGTGCAGTGATTCTGATGTTCTCAGTGGCATGAAGTATTACATTATCCAGATCTAAGAGAACCAGATGGAAGCCTAGCAAGCAGCCTGTTGCAGTAACAGAAAACCTTACACACAATAAACTAAGAACAGAGGAATAACTAAAAGGCAGAGAAAAGGAAGTTAAGATATACTTTGTGGAATTCCGTCCTTGTTAACCTCACTGAGCTCAGGAGTTCATTATGTCATCCACTTCCTCTCCTACTATATAGGTGTAATTTTTTTTCTTAGTTCTAAGTGATTTAAATCTTGGTACCTGAAGGCAAAATTGGATCTAAATTGGTACATTATGCATAAGTAATTGTGATAAGCTTCTTAATTTTTTCTTTCTGAAGGTATCCATTTGAAGCAAAACATATCCTGTAGAGTTGATACAAAGCTATAGTTGTCATCACAATTGCTTGTCAGATTTTTTCTGTCTACTTGAGAGCCTTTGTTTGTCTACTTGCAGTGGTCCCCAATAGCATGCTGTCTAACATGGAAGCATTTGCCAAAATGTAATGATTGTTTGACTATGTTTTCTGTACACAAGTGATGGGAATAATGTCTTTAATGGCTAGTGACAGATAACATACACTAGTATCACGTACCGGAGTCACAACTCTCAGTGCTGCATACTTCAAAATATCCTAACCAGGAGTACTGTCATTTCCCAGCCAATTCTGTTATCTGGTAAGTGTTCTGTAGGATCTAATCCTGTTCTGGACTGCTCTCCTTCTCACAACCAGCTACTCATTTGTCCTCAGTTCTCCTCTCCATTGATATATATACCTTAACACTGACTACCCGAGCTGCTTCCTAGCAAAATGCTAGAGTGGAGCAAAGCACACAGTCTGATTCAGTAAGGAAGCGAAGTCTTCTGAAGGTGCAGTTTTAGCTGGCTATAGCCCTGTGCAGTCCAATACCACATCAGCACTTTGTGTATATCATAATTGAAGTATCCAGTTCAGACTCCCCTGTCCAATCAACAGGCATCCATTAACAGATGCGTTAATCTCCAACCAGTCCAACCAGTATAAAGGCAACATCCTCCATCACCACTTTGCTCACAGCTGTCTCTGTGTTGTGAAGTCCCACACTGGAAGGCTGTGATCTCCACGGTTGTGTTTTATCTAGCTGTTGGAAAGCAGAGGATTTCTAAGGTGGAAAACCTTGTCATAGAAGGAGATCAAGTTGTTCTGGCAGGACCTCCTTTAGGCAAATGAATTTTTCTGTTACTAGACTGAGACCTAATGTGAGACATAGGTTGTGTCTTATTGATTACTCTGAAAAGGTATTTTTCTACTAGGTGTTTCCACATTTGATCAGGTTTTAGTTGTTGATTTTGAGATTCCCAAAGAGTGTATCAAAGTTATCATGTTTGGTATATAACTATACCCATCATTCATAAATTTGTGTGAATTGTAACATATGTGCTATTTGTTTCTAAATTACGGGAAACTCACATCCAGTTACTACAGAGGTAATGATTTAAACTATGAAGATAGAAATTTTAATAATAAATTTTGAACTATAAAGACAGAAAAGAACTTTTTCACCTTAATTGTTACAGGTAGTATTAGCAGGGAAATACTTTTCTCTTTTCCATAGCTTTTGTTGACCAAGGAGTTTGAGTGCAGTGTGATGTAAATGGCACCAGATCCATGAGTTCAGAGCTGTCTTCTTTTGTTATAGTTAGTTGATGGTATTCACACCTTGCCTGGTAAATATAATTGTGATAGTGTTCAGTTATGATCCAAAATGTTCTGAGACAGATCCTTAGATATATTCTAAGGGAATGTAACATCATTCCCACTGCAACTTACTTTAGCTTTACTTTTGATTAATGTTTTTGACCCTGTTTCAGGCCCTTGCTGCTCCACTGTGTTATGTTTATGAGTTCTTCTTTCCAGCCAAGTTATTTTTCTACTTTGCTGGACATGAGGAAAATGGATTTATCTTACACCTTAATATTACACTTTTGGTAATAGGTGAGAAGTCTTTCAGACATTTATTTTAACTAATATAATGGTGAGAGCTGCCTTTTTCAATGCACTAAGCACCTCTAATCCCAGTTGAAGTTGAGAGTAACTGCGCATCTTCTGTAAGTCTCAAGTTTAAGTCCTCAAGCATTTTCATCAGCTTTTAAAAATAAGATTGAACAAGTATAATGAAATGAAACTTACATTTCCTTCTATCTTACCCCCTCTTTAAATGCACATAAAAGTACATTTAAATACATTTAAAATAATAACTGTATCATAAGTGATACATAAGCAAGTTACAGTTTTGCAAGGGTGAAATAACTAGAATCTGGACACCAGTAATATTTTACTTTTTATTTACTGATGATTCCTCATCATGAATGAAACTGATGTGTTTTAAATGTGTCAGAAGCTTTATATCAATTTCATTAAAGAATAAACAAAGCTTTCGCTATAGTATATTTACTTTACTATTGATTCAGCTGAAAATTCTAGTTGTGTCAGAAGTAAAATCTGTTGATGTAAACATCTATTGTGAGTTGACCTTGGCTAGCTGCCAAATGTCCACCTAGCCGTTAGCAACATGACAGGGGAAGACAATAAGATGGAAAAGTAATTTTCAATCTCTGCCATGTTTTCACCACTCAGAATTCTTTTCCAACTGATTTGTACCTATTTGGGAACGTAGAAAAAAAATATTTTGATATACCTGAAAAATTTGTTGGCAGAACTAAGTTACTGAATCATAATACTAAAAAAAGGCTTTAAAGTTTCCCCCAGAGAAAGACACTGATAAAGCTGGCATCTCTAACAGTAAAGACAAGAAATAAAGCTCAAAAATAGAATGAGAGTTAGCAGCACTTCCTGATAGAAATAAAACCAATACACTATCCTGCTCAAGGTTCAATAACAAGGTTGAATAACAATAATTACCTTCTGGTAGTATTTAGTCTGAAAATGTCAAGAGGAAAATTCAAAAAATAGTACTGCCTTCATCTGACAGAAAAGTGCACATCTTCTCTAGAAAATTTACAAAAGTTTGTGTGGTGTTAACTGCACTATTTTCTGTGTTACTTGAATGGTTTATCAACCTTGCCCATTGGTTTCAGTTTCATTTGTATTCATGAAAAAAGCCTGGTGAGGGGAGGTAGTAGATACTTTTTTCTTTTCTTTTTTTTTTCTTTTAATCACTTGTTTTACAGAGCAATTTTTCTTGTTCCTATCTGACACAGTGAAGAAAATACTGCCAAAGGCAAGGGCATCAACCACCTTTTTGAAGGTCTCTGGTAAACTATTATTTATATGACTTCAGAGAGTCTGCTTCGTACTTTAAAGGGCAGTATTACTAAGCTGAGAAATGCAGGAAAATACATCATCCATTACCCTTATCTGCTTTCCTGACTGCTGTGGGTGTGCACAGCTCTGTGACACAAAGGAGTGGTTGTCCACCTGTATTGTTTTACTTTGGGTGTGTTTGGATGTTTGAAAAAAATAAAGGTTCATAAAAGATTAAGATACTGCCGCAATAACTACCCCAAATGACAATGAATAGCCTTCCAGTGACAAGGTAACATTTTCAAAAAACTTTACAACGTGTCAGCCTTGGTTTTTATGTGTTCATGTTGAGCTTTCATGCTAACAGAATAGTATCCATAGTGGTGGAAGATTTCCCTCCATGATAAAAGTATCAACTGTCAGAAACAGGAAGGAGATGTCAAGGCAAGGATGACTCTTCAACATCCCCTTCATGGAATATCCATTTTTTCTGTAACACATGTAACTCCCCACTTAGAAGGCAGGGTTATGCACCAAGAGATCTTTGGTCCAATTCAATGTGGAAACACCATATTCTAAGTTATATTCACAAATTTCTAAAAGAAGATCAGTAGGCAGGTAGCCAGGTGAGTAAACAGATTGAAAGCAGCAGCAAAGTAAGTGGAAATTTCTAGCTAGAATTCATCATCATTTTTCCTGAAGATAATTGTGCAAAAATTTATAATGAAAATAGCACTGCTTTCTCTCATTTTTACTCCTAATGGAATTACAGCCTGATTTTATTTGAGACATCTTTTTGCATCCTTTCACCAATTGCTACCACAAATTCTATTTAGAGGCCAGATTCTAGTGCCTAAGATGTTAAAGATTGCGTGTACTGGGGGATTACAAATGAATGCAGCATTTGCTAAAAGCAATGTGGAAAAGAATGGGTGGTTAACAATATTCTGAAGCCATTTGTTAGTCAGAGCAAGCAGAAATAGTAACTCATTCAGTAATGTAGCTAGCTAACCTAATTAAATGTGCCCTCAGCCCAACATCTGTCTTCATAATGATCCTGGTGCTGTTAGGCATCAACTGTGCCATGCCTTTATGTTCAAATTAATGCTGATAACTAGTGGATGACATTTGTATTGTTGATGGTAAAATATCAAGATTTCATCATCTTCATACCTATTGAAATAAAGGTACATAATCCCTCTTGCTATTATTTGAAAACTGCATATATCAAATCTGCAATGTACAATCTCTCCTTTTATAACTGGCCTATTCTGTGTCCACAGATGAGAAATAACTAAAATATATATAGTACTTCACTGAAATTATTGAAAAGGTAAAATCAACCTGATCTTGTAGAATTCTCAGATTCTCATATTTTATTTCTAAAGCTCATTAACATGGTAGCTACACTTTCTATGATTTACCCTCAGATTATTACATATTGTCAATATACAAGGACTTTCATCACATTTAAAAACTTTAAAATGTTAAAACTTTTAAACATACAAGTCTCTTTAACCCTACAAATCCTGAGCACACTGGTTCTCACTAAGGTATAATTTTCAGTGAGTAAAATGTCTAAGATGTTTCTAGATGAGAGAAGAAAATAT
Organism: Geococcyx californianus; assembly: GCA_013389885.1. Lineage (NCBI taxonomy): Eukaryota > Metazoa > Chordata > Aves > Cuculiformes > Neomorphidae > Geococcyx > Geococcyx californianus. The sequence goes on along the minus strand of VWPV01012147.1, from coordinate 30,354 downwards.
AAATTTCTTAAAAACAATTGACATATCAGCATTTGTCAGGCAGGCTGTTTATAGTAACAGAGGTTGTTTTCTTTTTTCAAGTCATTCTATATGATTTTTTTTTTTTTCAAAAAGTTGCCTGCAATTCCCTCTCCAGAGTTCTATCCTAATCTTTTTCCAGTCTGGTCTCACTCTCTTTAGAGTGAGATGTGTTTTCACACCAATTGTGGTAATTTATTTTAGCTAACCCGATCTGCTAGCTGGTTTCCATGGACTTCTGCCACAATTAGTGTAGTATCATAAAGTTTAGAAGGTTATCCAGAGACTCCTGCTCTGAACTCCACTGTTTTTATTCTCTTCATTGAAGACAAAGGGAACACAGACTTTCAAAGAGTCAATAATAAAGGCTACAGGGTGATGGATGTTGCATATTCTATTGAAACTGTTTTTGCCAAGACCTCTCGTTCCTTCATTATCAAATATTAAGAGTTAGAATTTTTCTCAATCTCTTTGACCTGGAAGTTATCATCTCCAACATTATACACATGTGGGTTTTTTTCCTTTAGCCTTGTAGTTTCTTGCATTTTGTGACAAAGCTGTCTCCTCCATCACTGTAGTGGTGTCTTTAGGGAGTCCTGGTTTCACCTTCCTGTGATGAGAAGAATGTACAGGATCTTGTTATATGTTCTGTTTTCATGGGAAAAGACAAATAGTTGTGAAGACAGGAGAAACTAGTTTACTATGTTTCCAACAGGAATCCCTCTGTACTTCTTAAAAGATGTGCTGACTGTCAAGTGCATTATTGTCGCATAGAACATGTAAAGAACAAAACTATTTCCACATTTTAAAACTCTGATGTAAGTTCTGTTAAGAGCAGGAGAATCTGAAAGCATTTTGGCAGCTGAGAGTGGATTTGTTGAACCGTAAAAGCTCAACGAAATTTCTAAGAAATATAAGTACTTAATGAACCATACATCTCTAAAAACTCTATTTCTGTGGCTTTCTTTGAAGAGGGCAGTTGCTAATAGACAAGCAAGATTACTAATGAAATCTAAGAAAGAATGTTTTTTGTATGTTTTGCATCTGAAGGCTGGAGTGAATGTAATTGCACATTAAAAGATTTGCAGAGGCACCCATCATGTCAGTTAGAGATCTGCTTTTACTAGTTTAGAATGTAATTAAAAAAATACATTACTCAGACAGGAATGAAAAATAACCAGCAACCCGTGTTTGCCATTCTTTAAATGAACTAATGGTTAATTGAATATTAGACCAAAGAAAAACATTATATGTTGTGACCTGAAGTTTGTTACACTGAGTTCTGGCAATTTTCTGAAAGGAGTGTGTTTCAAAGGCTACATCTACCAACAACATAGCATATTGTAACGATAGGCTGTAGGTGGTAAAAGGAAACACATCAGCCACCATCCTAACATGCTTTTTCTAAATGAAGAGAAAAGAATACTACTTAGAACAGTGTTCTGATGACAGTGGAGCAGGAATGTGTGCCCTGAATACAAGAAACTTTAATTCTCAGGTAATTGGAGTTTGACGCTAGAAAAGCAAGTGGGTTTTGTATGTTTAAAATGTAACAGAAAGCTTACATAGCTCTCAGTGCATTGGTGGAGCATGGAAACCCCTGTACAAACAGCTGTCAGGTTCCTGAGTGCAGCCTCTCACCTCTCACTGCCCTTAGGGCTTTGGTTGCCTGAGCTCAAGCCCTGCTTTTGGTGCAGCTGTCTGGGCTTGAATCCAAGAGCTATTGCGGAAGAGCTTTTTAAGGAAAAGCTATGAGAAGCAACAGCTTCTCTACCTCTTTCCTTTTAGGCTTCCAGTGCCAGTCCATGTGCCTGACTGATTCAAGCCCTGACCCTCTGACTTCTCCTCCAGGCTTGACCTGCTAACTGGCATATCACCAGGTCAGCTAATGGCCCAAATCAGCAGGCTGGCATGGCCCATCTTGCTTGGTACTGTGGGACCTATTGATGAGATTCATGGCCTGCCTGGTTGCTTTCACTCTAAGTTCCCAGCAACTCTTCCCTTAACAGATCAGCCCACTCTTACTGCTCCTTGACAATAACTTTCTAAAAAGCATACCATCAAAACCAGGTGCATCAGCACTCATGTTTCATGGCCAACAATGGCATTCAACAGATACCTAGGGAAAACAGTCGAGAAACAGTATAAAGGGCAGGATAATATTTCCTTGGGCATCAATATTTTCAGACGTTCTCGATTGAAATTCTGCACTCATGTTTATCTTCCTTGTATTTTTTTCCACTTTATTTTGAAATGTCTTCTGCATTTTGCTCCCTTGTCTCCCTCCTTCCCCATAAAACCCAAAGGTGACAAATTACCTATATAGTGAAAAAGCGTAAGGAAGGGCTTCTTTGCTTTGGCCATGCTGTCTGGTGACTCCAGTGGATTGTTTTTAATTCTGTGAGACCGGCATGTACTCATTCCTAGTTCCAGTTTACCACATCATTCTATAGGCTTGCATTGCACTACTTAGTTGTCCTCTTCCAAGACCCTTTTAGTCTCTTATTCTTTGAGATGAGATAGGAAGGAAGAAATAGATGTGGTATTCAAATGTGAGGCACCATGGATAGCTGTAATGGCAAAACGTTACTTTCAGAATCATTGATTCTTACTTCATTATATATTAATTCTTAGCATCCTGCTTGCCTTTTTGGTTGCCTTTGAACACTGAGTTGATACTTGCAGGAAGTTTTCCAAGACAACTTTCCAACAAGAGAACAGATTATTTGCATAGTAACAAAGTTGTGTTTTTCCAGAAGCATGTTATCACTTGAATAACTTCTCCCACTTACAAAATAAATCAACTAAGCAAATTCTAGAAATAGTTTTGCAGGTTGTCCTCTTGAAAGCATGTTGTAGAGAAATAACAAATCACTTTACCAAATTTAATATGAAAGGAGAAGTGGGCCATTCAGACATAACTAGGAGAAATCAGTTATAGCTAGGACTTGTATCATTTGGAACTTCATGAGAACAGTGGTTCAGACATTGCACTCAGAATGTGAACTTCCCTGAAAAAAAAAGAGGTTTCCTGTGTTCCCAACAGAAGGTACCACAAGGATCCCACTGTTCACATTTAAAAATACTTCCTCTTTTTTTTTCATATGACATCCATTTTTTGTTTGTTTATTCCTAAGTCAGTTTGATATCCTAGTTTCTGTAACACTGCTGAGTTCTGTCAAAGTCAGAGACTGTATTTGTAAAGGAAGGTACAAAGGCAGTAGTATAACACCATCCCTTCTTCATTGGCTCACTAAACAAAATGGCAACATGAAAAATCACTGAAAAAACCTTTTGGGCAGAAGGAAATGGTGCTGTCCTCTAAAATGGGAGGAAATTCTCAACATTAATATTGGTCTCAAAATTTTCCTGCTGATTTTCATCTAAAGAGGCAAAGGTCAAGTTGATAAATACTAGGATACACCTTCCCAGCAGCTCTTTTAAGATCTGAATGAAAGAGGATGAAATTTAACTAGAGGTGATGCTATCTCTTGTCCTGGTACCAAAATACCATCCCAATCAGTCAGGATTTAATCGGTGCTTTTCCATCAAAGGAAAAGAGAATCCTTCATAAAGAGGGAAACTAAGCATCCCCAGGAGCTACACTATACTGTGCTCTGGCTAACCAGCTTCATAAAACTGGAGCAGAGTGGATGATTGATTCTGTACATATAAATGCTTGTAGCATTACTGCCCAGCTTCACCCCACAGAAAGCTGTCTCTTCACCACACCTAAGTCTGTCTGAGGACCACTTGTTTCCCTCCTCATCCTCCAGAGCTGCAGTTGATACCAATGCCTGTTGGTTCAGGTTTCCTGTTACTTCCCCAGTCTATCTGAACTAATCAGTATACAGGACAGAAGTTATTTGAGGTTACTGCTTTGTGCAGGATTTTGTATGTAATAACAGTTCTGAGATGTCACTGAAACAGCTCCACTGAATTATAATTTCTTTTACATTGGAAAAAAAAAAAAGGAATTTTTGAGAAGTTTAATTTTCCTCACTAAGTAGAGCATTTAGCATGATTTCGTTTGCTTAAGGTAATTATAGGCATGGTGGATATTCGGCTTCTTTCTTCTTTTGAAATGCTAGAAATTAATTGAAAGATAGAAATGGTAGTTATATATGATGCGGATTTAATGCAGAAAACTTAATATGTTTCTGCCTCTTTCAAATTCTATAGATGACTCTCAAGCCTTCTATTGCACTGTCTTAATGTAAATCTATTAATGTTGCAAAAGGATTGTGTTAAATGGAAATGTTCATAATTAAACAAAGTGATATGATCTTGGGATACTCATCTATCTCTGTTCACTACATTCTACATGGTGTACTCAAATGTAATATTTTCAGTATTTTTCAAAGCAGATGGTAGCCAGTTGAGCTCTTTCTTTCCTCATTGAAGAATGGAAAAAAGATCTGACCTTTTTGTATGAAGCTATTCTTATTTCTGTGCACAAAAAAAAATTACTATTCCTTGCAGTGAGAGATATCTCAGTAAATTAGATTTGTCTGTCTCTGTAAAACACTAACCATATCTGTGCTTTACTGAAGTGTAAATCTTTCTGGGTATAAAAAGGTTGGGAATGCTGTGAGTGGTGGTGTAAGTGGGGAGGAAGGAGCATGTGCTGGTGGCATAGAGCTTAAAATGCATCAAAGCTACTGTCAGAGTACCTTCAAATGAAAAAAAGTTATTCTGGATCTACTAATTTTTCAAAGGTGAATTTAGCCTTTTAGGTTTATGCAACAAAGTTACTCCTTTCAGCTGCAGAAGTTTCTACTCAGGTCTCTTTTGTTGAAATAAAAATCAGGATGTGTGTGAATGCTGTATAATAGGAAATGAAAAGGAGAAAATATCACCCTTTCAGAAGGAGCCTGGAAATGTTTTCACAGTCAGCATCTGGTAGGCACTGGCTACCTATACCAGAACCAAAAGAGCAAATTAGATCCTGGAAATCTGAATGCTTTCTCTCTGTTATCCTGGCACAAGGCCCTAGAAGTATGCTTTTGCATTCCAATATTAGCAAGCCAGACTTGATCAGCCTATGGCTGGAAAATGGTATGATCACAGATCTACCAAGGTGCAGCAGGCATGAGATCCTCTCATTCTCTCTGGACACTGTACTACACCTGAAGTGGGCCTTAGGCAACAGTAGGGAATGGAGCATTTTAAATGTTTAGTTTGAACACTGTCCCACAGGACACCTTTTTGGAGAGATCCACAGGACCAGGCTACTGCAGCAGCAGCACCAGCACAGCCAGTGGCCATCCTGCATCCTATAGCTCATGAGCCTTCTCATAGTCAGAGATGGAAATAAAACCCATGTGCATGAATTAGATTACAGTCCTAAATTTTATTAGGACAGTGTATTTGGCTATTAATGTGAGATCCTTTGACAGTAATCTATGCTTAAGATTTCAATACAAATGTTGTACTGTAGGGAGTTTCCAGATCATAGCAGGAATGAAAATGTATTAGGATATAAGAGTTAAAAATTATGACAGCCTATGAAGAGATGAGAATGAGGCACTGACATTTTAAAGCATATGTTCACGTAACTTGATTGTTCCTTATGAGTAATAAAACTCAGGTACTTATCCTTGCTGGCTGCTAATGATCTTGTGATATTTTTGTGATGATAGCATAATTAAACTATGTGCCCAACTTCAGTAATTCATATCTGCCATTGTTATTTCCATATGTGCCTTTCAGTTGTCTGCAACACCCCTTGTGCTTTTACTTTCTTTATCTGTAGTTTTCTTTGCAGATAAAATTAATCATGCATCCTGAGCTTTACTATGCAGACAATACTTGACAACACATAGTACTTTGTTTTCATTCTGTTAAATCCTGTTGAAAGCCTTGGTGCAAACTGTGTGATCTCATGATCTCATGTTTCACTTTTGAATCACCCCAAGATTCCCAAATACTAGTCTTTTCCAACTATATGATACATTACTTCTAATATAGTAGAAATCTTGCTCACATGAGGCCCATACTTTGCAAAAGGTTCACAAATTCTGTCAGCTTGGAAGACCCTCACCTGAGTGCCTCCCAGGATTTAAAAGAAAAGAAAGAAACTCTTTTCCAACCTGTAAGGAAAATAACTGCAAGTCTTAGGATATTTTTAAAATCATATGTGAATTTATTCGTGGAAATAAACAACAAAGAGAATAAGAATGGAGTACTCAAACAGCAGAAGGAAGACTAGTGAAAACACAGATCCGCTGCTGAATGGGGTGGGAAACCTGGGAACAAACAACATGGAACAGGCTGAGGTATTGAATACCTTCTTTGCCTCAGCTTTACCAGTAAAAGTGGCCTTCAGGAATCCTAGGCCTTTCACATCAGAGGCAAAGTCTGGAATAAAGAAGGCTTACCCTCCGTGAAGGATGACCATGTTAGGCAGCACTTCCAACAAACTGAATGTACGTAAGCCCATGGGACCTGACAGGTTGCACCCACAAGTGCTGTTACCATTGCAAGGCCACTCCCAATCAACTTTAAGAGGCTGTGGCAACTTGGAGAAGTTACAGAAGACTGGAAGAGAGAAAATGTCTCTCCTGCCTTCAAGACAGGCAAGAAGGAAGGTCCAGGGAACCATAGGCTAGTGAGCCTCATCTCTCAGTCCCTGAGAATGTGATGAAGAATATCCTCTTGGGAACCATTTCCAAACACATGAAGAACAAGAAGGTTGTCAGGGGTAATTGATGAAAGGGAACTCATGCTTTGTCAATTTGATAGTCTTCTATAATGGGCTGACTGGCTTGGTGGACAAAGGGAGAGCAGTGGCTGTTGTTTACCTTGACTTTAGTGAAGTCTTTGACACTATCTCCCATAACATTCTCATAGACAAGCTGAAAAAGTAGGTGTTAAATAGTTTAGGGGCTGGACCCTGATGGTTGTTATCAATGGCACAAAGTTCAGCTGAAAGCAAGTGGTCAGCATTCACTTGATTGATACTCCAGTGTCAATACTGAGGCCAACACTGTTTAATGTTTCTCATTAATGACCTGGATGCTTGGACAGAGTGCGCCCTCAGCAAGTCTGCAGATCCTACAAAACTGGGAGGAGTGAATGACATACCAGAGGTTTGTACTGGCATCCAGAGGGGACCTCAATAGCCTGAAACTGGGAAGGGGAGGATTAACTTCACATACCAGTATAAGCTGTAGGTAGACCAGCTGGAAAGCAGCTCTGGGGGTTCTGGTTGACTCCAAGCTGACCTTGAATCAGCAATAGAACCTTGTGGCGAAATAGGTCATCAGTGTCTGCTGCTGCATTAGTAGAAATATTGTCAGCAGGTGGAGGGAGGTGATCCTTCCCCTCAGTTCAGCACTGGTGAGACCACACCTGGAGTCCTGTGTCCAGTTCTGGACTCCCCAGTACAAGAGACAGAGTCTTGGACAGAGTCCAACAAAGGGCTACAAAGATGAGTAGGGGACTAGAATATCTCTTCTATGAGGAAAGGCTGAGAGAGCTGGGACTATTGAGTCTGGAGAAAAGAAGGCTTGACGCAGAGATAAGGACATTATTTTAGAGCAGATTTTTCTTTAACTTTGTTATCTGCCCTATTCTAGATCACAGCTTTGCTCATAGTCTTTGTCCCTTTAATGCATGATAAAGTAACCTTTTCCTATGTCACAGATTCTCCAATTCAAACCTTATAATACCTTAAGAGTTTTATTTCATGATTTTATGACTCTTCAGAATTCTAGCAATCAGTTTTGATGATGGAACTTCTGACTTAAATTGTAGTTTGTAGCCTACTGGGAACCACCTATTCTTCTGTCTGTGAGGACTATCATTATCTTGTAAACCAAACTCAGTTTTTCACTGAAATTGGGAGCATTTTGTCCTGTTCTACTGTAATTCAGAGACAGCTTATTTGTATAGCACCACTATATATGATATATATTGCTTAGAAATAATTTATCTTTGTAGCTAAGCAAATTGCAGTATAATTTAGCTGCTCTTGCATAGACCTTTCTCCTGTTTGTAGCTGTGATTTCTGAGTTACAATCTCTCCAATATAAATAATGCATTAGTTCATAATTTAAATGTGACCTATCTTTGCAAGACTGGTGACTCATTATAAAGATCTTTCGGAGTAGCTTACAAAACTTCAAGTAGGTTTTGATAGCTGATTTATTGCTTCTGATCTGCAACATGTTGTGAAGGTTTGGCTTTTATGTGTTTGACAGTGCTGTGAGGACCCCAGATTGCTAAGAGTCTCTTGCTATAATGAAAGGAAGAGGCTCACAAGAGAATTGGACTAACATGGGCTCTGCTAGATTATTATACTCTAAAATCAGGAACCTAGCATTGCAGATAGAAAATAAAATGTAGAAATGCCATTTCACACAACTAATTTCCACTTCCACAGTTCTGGTGGTGTTAAGTCTTACAGTTCATAAAGTATCAAGCTTTAAAACCAGTCAGTTATTGAAATAAACTGTGTTTCCAAGTAGCCTTTTAAAAAGATAGAAAAGCCATTGAGAGGGCAAAGAAAAAAAGCTACACGTTTCTTAAACTGCATTTATTACCAAACAATACCAATAAGATTACTCTAATTTTCTAGAGTCATGTAGAAGGTATTTTGCATAGATAAACAGTGCTGAATGTGTGAAACGTAGTCACATCCATGGCATCCTATTGATACCATCTGAGAGCTCCAAATGAGACAGTCAGGCTGTGACAACACTTCCTGGTTCAAAGGAGAGAAACATCCCTTCATCTTCCCTCCCAAGCAGCAAAACAGAAAAGAAGGAAAGTTAAAGAAAGGAGGAAGGAGACCTGTGAAGGAAGATATAAGATTAGGGTAAACACCAAGTCTTTTGGAAGATATCTGGACACTTATTTTTAGCATAATATAATTCGAATAAATCCAGAGCATAGATGTGTATACTTATGTACTTTCAAATGACCTGCACACTGCCCCCCAAGTCCTTATGAAAAACCAAAAGGCATTCTATGGGTTAGAGTTAGGCTTAGGGCTAGGGTTAGGAGAACATCCTCTCGGGAACCACTAAGATGGAAGGAAGTTGTACTTCCGTCCTTCACTATAGAATACTGTATAAATAAGAGATAACACTTGTTCTCTTATCATACACTATGAAGAAACACATTGTTTATTTAAAGTATTAAGATGGGAAACACTATTCACAAATAAATACCTAAGAATTTTAAGAGTCTTTCTGTTTTCAGGAAAAAGTCAAAGTGAGCAAACTCTTGTAAGTTTTTAGGATAAGTTAACTGTAAGTACCACTAACTAAGTATTGGTTGACAAATTTGGTGTGGTATCTGATAGACTGAAACAGAAAACCACACAGGTTACCACTTTCATTCTTGTTTCATTTTAGATTTTTTTTATTTTTAGTTTTGAAGTACTGGAGAAATAGTAAACTCTGGTTATTAAATCTTAGTTTATTGTATTTATGAATTGAAGCTTTAAAATTCTCATCCAACTGTAGATGAGCTCGGCTAAACTGTGATGAATTCTTCCTAAGTGGGTTTGACACAGCATGATCAAATCCCTGATTTCTAAGGTGGAGAGTGAGCCACCAAAATGGAGATTTGTGAAAGTCTAAGAATTAAATGCAGACCGTTTAGCACATATCGATTCAACTGATGATATTTTAAAATTTATTTCATAATTTTATACTGAAAAATGTAAATTATGGTTTTAGCATGCCACAATATGCTCTGTATGACCCTGATTTCCATACTGCATATCCGAACACTGGAGAGCACATAAAAATATCTTCCCATGTAACACTGAATGTGCTATTGCTACAGTGATCAAGGAGGAGAATAAGCAGTATTATTTCAAAAACTTTGAACATTTCCTTTCACTATTGATCATTTTCTGAGTTAACTCTGTAGAAAGGAATGTTTTTTCTTATTTTCCTTGTTTTGCAGAACTTGATGTGGGTCCTTGTTCATCAAAAAGTAGAACCGCACTAGCTACCAGGAAACCTATCTCAGAAATCCTCTTTTAGTAAAGTTTTGTAGAACAATTGTGGATTCCACAAAAGGTTTTCAAATCTTACTGATCTGTTTCTGTTGGACAAATTCACATAATTAACAAACACCTAGTTTAATTTCAGCAGTATGGATTTATAAATGTTGATTCATAGGGTTTGCTTTGTCCTGGATCCAGAAACACTTTTTCTGGCTATACCAGGGCATTAATATTCAGACTACATCCTAATCATTAGCACTGCAAGACTTAATCTACCCTTACACTTGCTCCTTCACTTCAAGGAGATAAGTGAATCTGCATGTATGGGAACACCCTGTAAATATAAACATTCAATGACATTAATAAAATTTTGGGTTCCCCAAGGATTTTGTGATATTATTCAGGATTCTTTTGTCTGACTGGGACTATTCACACCAGTCAGTGGTAGAAAGAAGGCATGTATGTCTGATGGGAAGAGCAGACCAGGTTGGCTAGATACACTACCGGTATTGTTAATGTTCACTGAGACACTGATTAGGAGATCCAGAGAAAAAAATTGTTCAGAATCTCAGGAATGGGAACAGAGTGGTATATTTGGAAATCAGGACTTCAAATCAAGTCAGTTCAGGAGAAAAAAATTAAAGAAGTTGAGGCACATTTTAACATGAACCTGAAAGTAAAGAGTGAAAACATTGTCTGCAAAGTAAGGAGGGGAGGAAAGGTGGTGCATGCATGCCTGTGGTGACTGACCAGAGGTTATTGCAACTGAGACCTTTTGTTACAGCTTACTGTATCCATTATTTTTTAACTATAGTTTAGCAAAGGCACCACAACATCTGGGAGACTCATTCTCTGCTTTGATCACTCCTGCATTACCTGCAGCACATAAACATAAACAGAACACTCAGAGAAAAGATACAAAACTCTTAATATGACTGACATTCAGTAACAAAAGGCTTGACTGCAGAAAGACCAGCATTTCTTTCCAGTCTCTTGTATAATAAGGGAGACAAAGTAGCAGGGATTGCTAACATGCTTTCACTGAGCTGAAGGCATGGGGTGAACACTAACCAGACAGAGCAAAATTTTAAAAGAAAAAAAATGCATTCATAACTAAAGCCATTAATGAAATGGACAGCCTGTTTGCTAAGTATAGTTGGCTAAACAGTTACTTATCCATTCTGTCTAATGTACATTTTAGAGTGAACAAAAGAGTGAGGAAAAGTCTTCTGCTGAAAGGCAGATAACCAGCTATTTTCTCAAGAATTGAAGAAGCCTTTTATTGCTACATGGTTCACGTTGTGTATATAATAATTTTATTTACTTATCATTAATCTTGGATTATTATCTTAGTAATGCATACCATTAGCTAATTTAATCTTACATTCCATTATTCTCATATTTGTGTCCATATTGTATTAAAATATAAAAAGAGATAATTTAATTTTGAATGCCTTGCAAATAAAACTAAAGAAATGAACTCAGCATTTTTATGGTACCTGTGCATACAGTGATTAGTACTTTCTAGTTGGGTAGGTTTTATCTCACTAATACCGAACATAAAGCAGAAACTTGTTCTTGTAAGTGAATGGAATAAACCAACTACATGGGGGGGGTTTCATGGCTAATTTTGTAATATTTCATTATCAGAACTGCTGGATAAAAAGAAAACTCTCTGAAAGACTGGTACTATGCTTATTATATAGCTGGCACTTTGTAAATAGTTTAACAATTGAAAGATTTATCAGTTTTATGGCAGTGAAGACAGTTCCTTCTTCTTTTGTGCATATGGCATCATATCTCTTTGGATATAAGAAAAACAGAAGGCCTTACCATGAAACAATCAAAACAAATTGAGTTTAAAACACTATAAATATTAAAAAACAGAGACGGAGATCTTTTGCAGTGCTGGTTCGCAAGTGCAAGTATCCTGACATGGGAATTAGTTGGTTATATTGTTTCATGCTTCCCACAACAGTGATTTAATCGGTGCAGACCATAGGTTTTTTAAATGAGCAGTGTCAGTTCTCTTTGGAGTTTTACTATGCTCAATACTTGCACAGAAATTGCTATTGTAAGGGGTTTACAACCTTTGCCAGACTGCGTTCTTTCTCTATCCTGCCTTTATTATCCTCTTCTGCTTTAAATATTTTTACAAAAATACAGTCTGTCCCAAAGGTTAGTTCAGTTTTACATGTCGCGAGTTTCTCTTTGTAATACTTTCCTCTTTAAAGAGTGAGTGTTCTGTACTGCAAAGCCATCATCTTACAGCTCCTCTCTAATAAAACATCACATTTCAGTTAATACTGAATAGAATTATTAGATCTACTCTTTAGATGCAGCCCCTGAATAGCTTTTGAGAAACCATTTTATTTAAGTTAGTGCATTGACCATCTGTTTTAAACGTACCCAAAAATGCATGTGCAATGTGAAGAATGGCACTTGAGGTTGCAGTTCATCTCTTCCTGTCCTTCTTCGGGTCTGTGTTGTTTCTTTATTGTCTTGCTTTGACCAGCCCTTCAATTTCTGTTTTTGTGAATGTTTGGTTCCCCCAACAGTGCTCACTCTTGTGATTAAACATTTTATTTTCTCCTCATTTTTTCTCTTACTCTTTTGTCCTCTACACACAGATTGTCTCTGTATCCAATTTTCTTTTTTTTCCTATTAAATTTCTTTCTCAGTATTGATGCACCCAATGGTGCACAACCAGTTTAGATTGCTCCCATATCAGATCTACTGACTTTCAGGCTATCTTCTTCTCATTTCAGCTATCAGTGCAGTTATCCAAGCTGCACAGGTTCCTTCAACAATTTCCTTCATACTGCCCCACTCAACTGCTCCAACTCGATGTTTCCTCAGGAAAATATTTGCATCTATACCTTCAATTAGAAATATGGAGTTGGAAGGTGTTATTACTCAGCTTGGTAGAGTGCCATCCATATAGTATATTATTTTAACTTATATTTCAAAATGAAAAGTTATTTTAAATCAAAAAAACCCACAGTCTTTATTTTTAACGTGTCATATGACATGTTTCAAGAATTTCAGCATGTTTTCCAACATTTGTTTGAGTTGAGATATTAACCAAATCTGGCCCTTTCCTCTGAAAAGTCTATTTCAAGGAAGTGTCAAAAATTTCATGACAAACTGTCTGGAAATCAAAACCAAAATATTGTGTAGCGATATTTCCTTCTTTTCCTCATCTATTTAAAATAAAACCTCTAAAACTATCTGCCAGCCTGTCTTTACTCTCCTGGAATACTAAGTGGTAGACCAGTTGCATGAGCTGTTTCAGAACCAAAGCTGGCAGTGCGCTACTATTTCTTTCTTTTCTGCTTATGCTTTGTGTGCTGAATTTCTGGAGTACATTTTTGTAACAGAAATATAAACCCTTGAGAAATCAAAGCTTATAATAAACTGAAATACTGACAGAGCCTGAACTGTGGTGCCCAAATTGCAGTGTTTGAAAAGCAGAAAAATAGAATCAAAAGCCTTTAAAATACTCTAAGAGTCTATCAATCTTTCTATAGGGCAATCACAAGGCTATTTAAGAAGAATAATAGATTCCCAGCAATGAGTTATTTGTATTTAAAATTAAGCAACCCAGGGTCGTTATAATTTTTACAGTCAAGCCCATGTTATTGAAACAGTTGTATCCTCATTGTTATATTTTCCTTAAAAACAGTTTTTCTCTTCATATGAATAGTTTTCTTGAAAATGCTGCCCATTTTCAGAAGCTTAAAATTGCCATCTTTCTTGGAAAAAGCATGTGTGTGTTCATGCGTATTGAATTGTAGGTGTATAACCACACATGAACATAGGTGCATGTACTCACACCTATTTGTTATTACGCAAGCCTTCTGGCTTCAAAACATTTCATTGCACAAGTTCTGGGGTAATAAATGAATTGTTTATTACTTCCTGTACATACCTGTTTTCAGCAAGCTGAAAATGAATGGAGCAATAGGTTGCGAGTAAGCATTGTGTTAGTATATTTATCACAGAGCTGTGACTGCACTGCAGCAATGCTGTTAATTCATTGGCACATCCTTGCTTGTGATGCCTTTAAAGTAGAATACAACACTCATTATATAGCAATTTATAAAAATGTTTTAGAGTTTCTATAAGAGAATAAAATACCAATGTGCACTAAAGACACACACAAAAGACAGGGTCATAAGTCAGTTGGATCTATGTGCTTCATATTTTATACATGATATTTTAGCTTTTGTTATTTATGGTAGGTGGCGGAATCGTCACAGTATAGGAAAAAAACCCAGATTGTGCAGATTTAACAAGTAATATAAATATGCTCCGTTACGATCTGGAGAACAGTGTAGTATAAAAAGATAAGAAATTATTTTGTTACTTTATTATCAGTGTTGTTCCTGATGAATGCAATGATAAGAAGGAGGAAATTCCACTGTGATAACAGCCTGTGCAAATATAAATTAAAATTCTTTTTCTGATCCCAAAATCTTGCAAATTAAAAAGATAAGAAATATGAATAGAGAAAGGGGAAAGGGCTACAAGTGAATATACATACTAAATTCCCTCTAATAAGTGGTAAATACACATCATGAAGGTTTGTGGTTGTATGGATCAGCTCAGGGAGAGTGTTGTATGGGAAATAAATAAACCACACGTTAATGCCATCTACACCTGATTCATTTGTGGCTGATCCAAGTCAAACTTCATGAGTCGGAGAAGCTAGTTTGTATGTCCTTGTCAATACTGAGCAAACTAGGAGTCTATGAGGATGCACAGCAAGAAAAGCAGGCTGACCTCAGCTGTTCCTCTGTGGTACAGTGTGATAACTAAATGTCCTGGTAGGATTATTTTTACTCTACTGAGAAATAAGGAAGATTTGAGTTTCTCTCAGAGGCAGGAGAAATTAGTGTCCTTGACTTATGTGTTTTGCTAGGGATATAATAATGAAGCTGGCATTTGTACTAGTTGTCATTAATAAATGTCTCAAAAATATTAACTTCCATTTCACATATGCTTCATTGCACAGACTATGTGTTTTGCCTTACTGCCAACACGTCATATGGTTAATGGAACCATCCACTAGAATTAACAATTTTCAATCTAAATGTTAATGCAAATCCACAGTTTCTGTCAAGATTTTAGGGCTTTACTTCCAAATCAGTCCTTGTAAGATAATTGCTCTTCTAGAGGAATCCAGATTGTATCCATCACAGTGAAGAAAGTGGCTATAGATTCCTGACAGTAATGCTGGTAAAGAATAAAATACAAAAATATGGTGTTTTAGGTGAATCACAAGTCATTCATGGCAGGCAAGTAAAAGACCACTTGTTGTCATGAGTTTTTTGGGAGTACCACCATTTTTTACTATTTTTAAATGAAATAATGTGTGCAATCTGCACTGTCCAAGATCAGCATTACTTCAGTAGTGTTAAATCATATTTCATCTGAAGTTTCCTTCAAACCACAGTACTATAATGACAGTTGGGACATTGACTTTCAATACGTTGAACTCAAAACTTACCAGTTATGAAATACAGCTCCATGTCATTATGTCACAGCCCGATTAGTAAAACAGTTAAGCCAAGCCCATACTTATATCAATAGTAGTTGATAACATCTTATATCTCCATGACCATCCAGGTGATTAATATGCTGTAAATTTGCAAAGCGAAGATGTATTTTATAGCTTGTTCTTTCTGCATATAATGCATTAGGATTTCTATCACCTGCTGGAAGATCACCGTGAGATAACCTTTGTCCCTGATTAAGACACAAGGGACCAAAACAAGTAATGCAAAAGATCTGTTATGATGTGTGCCAAGAAGTGCAAGAGTGTCATAACCAAGGGCTGTAACAGCCCATGCCCAGTTTTGATTGACACAGCAAGGGGCTTTAAATATAAAATCATCTATCAGTTGTTTAATCTTCTTTAATACTGAGTTGTTCTTTACATTACGGGAAGAAACATGAAGTTTTCTAATTGTCAATCTGATTAGTTCCCAGAAGATAAATTTAGAAGTAAACTCATTTAAAACAAAACTCTAAAATTCTGTATATTCCTGGTTATTCAATGCATCAGTTGTGTTTAACAGAGAGTTGTATAGTAGTGCTATTTAGGCAGCTCACTGGACTATGTGTTCTGATTATCGTAATCGTCTAAACTACAAGAGAAGATTTCTCCAAATGTCTAATACGGATCATAAAATGAAGTTGATGTCATAAAATCTAAGAAGCTCTATTTTATTCAACTTGTAAAATACAGAAGTAATAAATAACTAACAGGACACAAAAGAATCACCTTTATGGGTTGCTCTCAAGCCCAACCATTGTGTTCTTTAGCTATTTGAAATAGCAAAAGAGAAGTTTTTATATGAATACAAAATTAATCCAGTCAGATTTTGAACAGGGCAATTCTTGAAAATATTTACAGATTAATGCAGAAACCTAATGAGTAAAAACCATGAGACTCTTCTGGGGATTCTCAGTGCTAAACACATCTTCTCATATCGCTAAGAGGACTGAATTGTGCCACATTGGCACAGTTAGGTTCAAATATCAATTGCCACTTCTTCTTCATGGTTATGTAAATAATAAATTCAAATACACCAGTCCAAAAAAATTTTGCACAGAATAGCTCTCATCTGTTCTAGAAAGCCTTAACCTAATTACTAAACAGGCAAAGCTCTTCCCAGGGTAATGAAAGAAATTATGTAAAAAACCTCACTGGAGACAGATAACATTTAATAACTGGTCTTTCATAATAGTTTATTCTTCTTTTGGGTTTGATGCATGTAGCAGACTTAATATAGTATTTAAGATAGATGTAGATGTTCTTTTTACATCAGCCAAAGATCTGGCTCTGATTTTGCCAACTAAAACATTGTGCTACAGAAATTGTCTTTTTAATCCAGCCTGATTTGCTTATTTATGAATTTCTAGTTTTACTTTCTGCCCCTGTACCACTACCACAGCACTGTCCAGTTCTCAGCTTGGGGATTGGGGGTATCCAAAAGACCATTTCCACCCAGTTCCCCACAGCGCCTCAGAGGAGATCGAGAAGAGCTAACAAAGTGCTGCCCAATACACCATTTCCTGCTGCCCCAGCTCCACACAGAGCTGGTCTCATATTAACATGAAGAAATTGCTGGGGATGGACAGAATGGGTACCAGGGCAGGGGAGTTTCCTCTTGTTACCAGCTGCAGTAGGTACACCTTCCCTTTTTTTGCTTCAACAAAAGTGACAACCCTTTGGGTTGGATAGAAGTAAATGCGCAGCCATCAGCCACCACACACCCTAGATTATGCATAACAGGTACAGGAAGCTTTCTGCAAATACAGAAAATTAGTTGTCTGGCTCCTGCAGAAGTTGAGAAACCAGCATAATCTCATTTTAAGGAGTCAATTTGTGAAGTTTTCTGAAAATAAAAAGCAATAGAAAAGGAAGGAATAGTAAATTTTTACATTGTCATATACAAAATACTCCCACCCTGCATAAATCTAAGGGGATCACTTAATCCAAATGAGTTAACCATTGTATTTGTCTTTATGCATTAGTCCTTCGTTAAGCGTCCTAATGCAAACAACTTAGAATAGCATCTTACTGGTCCGAAGATAACACTGATAAACTGCTTGGCAGCCTTGTCTAGGAATATGCCCTAAAGGAACTTTTCTTAACCAAATGTCACTGTATATTTTAATATTGATTTGCTCTTTGTAAATCACAGTCTTCCAAAATGCCAAGAATTTTGTTTTGATCAAATGACAGAACAAGTTTGATAGTGTCTGCCAAAGAAACATGAAGGCTTTGTGTAAGTGATAAAGAAAGGCTGGGTCCTTCTTGGTTCAGGAAGGATTGTTTAGTTCTGCCATTGTTAATTATATGCATCTGTGCACAATTAGGTTAGAAGTCATCAGCAAATGAAACTAGTTTGGGAATTATTGTGAATCTGAATTAATTTTGAAGTCCCTCCCATCTGCTGTTTGTGTTGTCTTGCATATGAAATCCAAATTCCATTGCTGAAAATGTGAAAGTCACTTTAAACACTTGTTACATAGTAAGAGATAAGAAAGAGTCTTAAAGATCAGATCAGCAGTTTTTACTTTTATTTCGGACATTCTGAAAATCAGGGACTCTCTGAGGAATGGGTAATTTTAGGTTGGTGTTGGTACAGTAGGACTTTGCAACAGCAATGTGTCCTTAATTGGATTATTTTATTTTTCATTGCTACTTTACCATGTGAGTGGAATGCACAAATAGATGCATATCTTTAGAATATTTTTGTAATTTTGTTATTAGTTAATAAAGTTTAAAGGAGGTCTTTTAAGTAAGCTACATATATCCAGTGATTCAGACTACCAGCTGAGAGAATTATTTATTGGTCTTACAAACAGTTTTTCTTGTACGTTGTTTTATAGACCTAATCTGTCACAGTTTTCTTGAACAGTCAGGGAACCCTATACAGTAAAAAGGTTAAATTTTAAACTAATTTTAATAGTCTTCGTATGGGTGTGAATGAAGGCAGACAGCATTCTTAACAAGGATAGTGGTATGCAATTTGAAGGATCTCTGCAAGAAATGATGATACAGGGTATGGATTGTAAGATGTTTGAAGGCAATAAAAAGGATAACTAATGGAACCACACTGTAAGGCCATTCAGAACAAAGTGATTATGGTTAGTTCTGAGACAGAGAACAGGAAAAAAAAGCAGAACAGGAACAATCTGGGAGAGGAATGAGAGGTGAGGTTTGAGCAGAAGGGAGATTAGATAGGGATTTGATGATGAGAAGGAAAAAAATTGGATTTCACTTTAAGAATAATTCACCCCAGGTTATTTTCCATTGCAAAAAGCCCTTAACATTTTGTTCTGCTCTACAGAAATTCTTACACTGTCATTATCACAGTAGCATTTGAGGTTTTTTCAGTACAGTAATGGGAAATACATGCCAAATATCTCTTGTGTGTAGTTCATTCCTTTCTTTTGACCTCTCTGGCGGAGGAGGTCATGTGCATAGGTAGCTGTTCTATTTTGATGATGTTTCTCAGCTTGGTTGTTTCTAGTTGATATATAAAGAGGGTTAGTTTATGTTTAGGTTATATCTTCACACAAGCTGTATTTTGCACTTAGGGTAGAGATGAGAAGTGTGAAGGGGGAGCAGGAAAGGAAAAGCTGGGGAAACAAAAAGGGAAGGGTCTGTTACACAGGAAAGAATAGGGAGATCTGTGGTGTTTTTTCAGTACTGCGGGACTTTATTTAACAATCTGTGTGTGACCATCTTAACATTTGGCTTCCTGCACAAAATAACTTTTTATCTTCCTGCTCCAATGAACTCTAAACCTAAGAATTAGAGTCAATTACTCTATACATTTGCCACATTTTTCCTGGGGAAGGTAGTTAATGTATTAAATATCCCTGTCCTGGGGTATGTAGTCTTCTAAAAAGACTGAGGTAGTGACCAAAACCTATTGATTTATAGAGGTTAAATAGCATGATCACAACACTCAGAAAATATAGTCACATAATGAGAAATTATAATTTACAGAAGAACTGCCTCTCCTTGTTTCATATCTTCATGCAGAAGAAACACCTCGTATCCATCTCAATTTATTTGGCACAGGCAGTTCCTTATGTGTTTCTGGCAGAGGTAGTGCAGCTTAAGCCAGATATTTTGTACTGCTCCTATTTGCTCTGTTTCCTTGGGACTCACAGACCATTCTCTATAATCTGATACCTTTATATTCACTCATGGGATAGAGGAAAGACACTTGGTAAAGATGGCAGGTGGAAGTAGCCTCATTGGCAATAAAATAACTTGTCTGAAACACAGTGCTTATTTTGGTTTTTTCCAAAGATGTATTTAGGAAAAGCAGTGTTTGCTGCTGTCTGTGTGGGCATTCTGTTTCCAGTTTTCTCTCTTGGACAGTCAAGGGGTGGGGACAAGCTTAGTGGTTTACTAGATATTTGTATGTAGCACCTCTGAGGAAATATTAAAGCTTAGGCAGTATTAAACCTTTGGTGCATGGATAGATCATTTGTATTCCTTGTGCAAAGTACATCTTGGGCAGATAGTGAGGAAAAAAACGTAACACTCAGCTTTCTGTCATCCTGCTGAAAGATCGGAGTTACAATCTGTATTTTTAAAACATAGACAGCTCATTGAAACACATTAGCTACAAATAACTTTAGCCAGAACTAATTACAGGTAAAGTGTAAAAAGCGCCAGGATTTGAAGTGGTGGGTTTGAAAAGATACATTAAGTACTTTCAATAAGGAAGGCCTTGTTGAACATCGGCAAGAAAGGAATGGAAATTTGGTCTATTTCTTTGTTCTGTGTTGTGGAGGACTGGAAACAAAAAGAGATATTCCAGAGGATGCAGTTACAATATATAAGATAAAAGGATGTGAAAGTCTGTGAGTTGGCTCCTACCACATCCGAAAGCAAGACAACATTATGCCAGTTATTATTGAGGAATATTGTCACTGTTCCTTGGATTAAATATTGCTAATAGTTCAACAAATAACAAAGAAATGAAAGACTAGCAATTACTTAGGATGATAAAAGAGTAAGCAGGCACAAAGAATACACCAAAACTAATTAGATAATAATTGGGAAGATAACCCTGTTTCATAATTCTCGCTTGTCATATTGCAGCACTAGGAAAAAAATAGAAAAGCATGGTTGTGTATTATTAGGTGACAGAGTTAACCTCGTGTAATTTAAGAAATGGAAAGAGAGAAACAGATCACTAGACACCTATTAATCTGACTGTAGTAGTCTTACTAAGCTTTTGAAAAAATAAAGGAAAGATTCATTAAACATCTGGAAGTAAATGTAAGGTAGAATAAAATGCAGCAGATGTTCAGCTATTGATTTTTCAGGATTAACCTGATCTCTTTCTCTCATAAAGCACAGTAGTTTTTTCTCATACAGGAGAAGTCCAACAGATTTAATTTG
This sequence comes from Geococcyx californianus, assembly GCA_013389885.1. Lineage (NCBI taxonomy): Eukaryota > Metazoa > Chordata > Aves > Cuculiformes > Neomorphidae > Geococcyx > Geococcyx californianus. Next base: position 9,427 of record VWPV01012147.1, on the reverse strand, counting down.
TCAGATGTCAATAAAGCGTTTGATGAACTGTAATGCTGAAAATTACTAGCTAAACCAGGGAAGATAGGGTTTGAAAGAGAAAAGTGAGTTTTGAACCACCAAATGAAATCACCTCACGAGTTATACTGGTGGGTTAACAGCTGTTTGAGAGATTAGAGTTGCTCCGAGCTTGGTGCCAGAGCTGATACTGTTTAATGGTTCGACCTTGGTTCAAAATTAGAAATATCTTGATGAAATATGCTGATGATACAGATTTAGCCTAGAAAAATAAGCAGAAATATTTTCATGACACCATGGAAGTTAGTAGTACAGAGCAACGCTGTTGACAATAACAAGAATTTGTGTGTAAAGATGAAGCTTGTTGATTGGAGATGAATGAAGAGAAGAATGAGAACGTACTGAGGGTATTTGATGTACTGGACGATCTCAGAATGACTTTGAGCCACCATTCTGAGGTACTCAAGTAAGTGCTACATATCAAACAAAATAATGTCAGTAAAGAAATACAAAAATGTTGATCGACTCTGGAATCATAAACATTGATAAATAGTTTTTTACTCCTCTAGAATACTCATTAGGTCAAAAGTGAAAGTAGGAACAGAGCACGAGAAAGAACAACATTAGAAAATCTATTTTCTACCAGGAGACTTTTTTTCATAAAAACACAGGCTGAGAGAAGTTACCATTGCTCTCTACAAAGTCATCAGATCTAAATCCCAAAGAAGAACAAAAGTTCTTGAAAACACAAGTCAATGTTGCTAAATAAAATACCAAACAAAACAATGAGTGCAAACTATGCATAGATTTTGGGGTAGAAATTAAAAATATTAATCACAGTTGGAGTGATGAAGTTCTAGGGTGCCTTTCCAAAGCAAAAGAAAGTTCTTAAAATAGAGTCAGAAAGATTTTGTAAGCAACAGTACTTAAAATATAGATGTCCATAGTGAGAAGGGACATGATTCCATGACTAGGAACTTATTTCTAGTCCTCTGTTTCATGGTAGCTTCTAACTTCAGAGCCTGGTTCAGGAGAGAGATGTGATTTTGAAGTTATTTTTTTCTTTGTATTATGCAGTCTTGTTCCTAAAAGGAGACTAAACAAAGGAATTTCTTACAAACATAGTCTTTTAATTTAAATGACCTGCAAATAAAGCATGAGTTGGTTTTGAGCGTATACAATTTGTGTCTATACTAAATGATAAGCACAGAGTAGATAAACTGTATTACTGCATATGGTTAAATAATTTTAAAAATAGATTTCTTAGCAAGATGTATACTTTAATACTTAGGCAAAATACCTTCTAGCTTACCAGTATTTACACCTTACCATCATTCTGTGGCAAGAAAACTACTTGAAAGATAATGAAGTTTGCATTTTGAAATTATATTCCTCTCGATACTTCTACTGAGTTCAAAAGGAGGATTTTTGTAGTTCTTACATTCTGGTTACCTAAAATTTGATGTAAACTCATTATAGTGTGTAAGGTTTGTCCAAAAACTATACAGATGAGTGGCAGATCATGTTACAGATGTTTGCTTACAGATTTAATAGAAAATAAATCTTATAATTCTATCTGATAAATAAATTAAAAGAAAACTGAGAGTGGAGGGAGGAGTCTGATTTAAACTCCACTTAAAACTAATATTAAGATATTATTTCTCCTTATCTTTGACTACATTGTATTTAGAACAAGGAAAAGCAGATGAGAGAAAAAGGAATTTTGCAAATGCAGGCTAAGCTAGTCCAGTCATTATACTAGAGTATAAAATTAATATCGAGTAGTTTGCTGAATACCTCTATTTTCATGACTTAATACGCTCCATTAAATGATACAGATAAATATCTGGGTTTCATATTTCCCTAGATTGTTTACCTCAGTTATACAGTCAATAATGCAGTATCTTTACCAGTTATGCTACAATAAAAGTAAGTTATACCACACTAAAACGTGAAAGTAGTCGCTACCATTATGTGTGAGACTTGGTATAAATAGCTGGCTGAAATGTTTAGTTTGGTCATTGGAAAAATGCTTTTAAATGAGTGTATGTTCAAATCTAAAAGAAGAAAATACATCAAAAGCAGTTATTTTGAAAGCCTGGAAAAATACAAAATTGTATTCAGATTTAGGAACTTTTGTAGGTGTTTATATCCCTGAGTAGAAGTTACTTGTACAAGATTATTTTTAAAATGTCACTGCTCTCTGCTGCTTTCCCTACTCTTGTACCCACCATCTATAGATTCATATAAACTTTTTGGATGTTTAGAAATGTGCAATTATTTGCTCTTGTTTTTCTCCTGCAATGTTGGGAACACAATACAAAGCCTTCACCTATTAGCTAAGCAACAGTAATCAGCTCTATCTGTGCTTTTAGCCTGCCACACTTGCAAAATAAAGTGAATTTGCTTAAACCACATTGAAAACAATTTATTGAACTATGATAATTGCCTCAGATATTCTCACTGTATTTTACATTGAAAACAAAAACTTTAAATGCTTTGTTTCTTGCTTTAGAAGAGCAATTTTTAAGCACTATTTTTAAGCAAGTCGGTATTTTCTTGTCATTTTGAAAATGTAGAAAGAATGGGTAGCCTCGAATACTACAGGTTGATATAGGACGCAAGACACCTGTATTGTACTTATACTGAGGTACTTGTACAGGCATGCATTAAATCAAAACTCTTTTATAAATGTTCAGATCTTTAATGTGCATCATGACAGGTTATACTTGGTAGTTATTTATGTCAATGCAGTTAATTGAAACTTGAGGAAATATGAGACCATAAGCTTATAGGGGGTTCATCCTGACAATTTTGGGTTTGATAAATTGCTACATAGGAAAGAAAATCAGTCCTCGGGTGTTGCTTAATAGAGTATTTTTGACTCTCACAAAGCTATGATGAACTTCAGATTTATCTTAGAGGTAAGCGTACCTAATTTGTAATGCATTTATGAAAATAATTTAATTTGTTTGCAACAGTGTAGCTGGGCAAGAAAAGCAGGTTGGTGGGAAAAAGGAGAACAGTGCTTGCCATAAACTCCTCTGAAGAGAAAATTTTTACAGCTTTTATATGAAGCCTATTGTTTGTTTTAATAATGCAGCATTAGTAATTTTCATCCTTGTCAGACAGCAATCTGCCTTCGCTTTATCCCATTACTGGCAGCAGTAAAAGAGCAACTCACAGGCATTCTTTCTTTAACTTTCAGTCACTTCTGGGACTGGAGTCCTTGAGGAGTGACAGTACCTGCACAGCAGGAGGAGGTGTGACTTGTGATGTTCTTTTAGTTTTGACAGCTGAGTACCAGCCATACGTAGATTAGAACTCTAATTTATGGTGGGTGAGTGTATTCCACCTTTAGTGTACTTTTTTGCTGTTTATAAAAGGGCTACAGCAGATCCTCAATGAATCATCTTTTGTGCAGTTGTGTGTTGAGATATAAATTCTGTTAATCTGCCCAAAATAACAAGGATTAATTACCAGGCAAGGACACGATACACTGCTTGGGCAGCTCACAATTTAGCTGTGTGTAAATCTTGATGATCATTTAGTTTTTTCTTTCTGTCTCTGCATCTTGTCCTGACAGGTGTGTGCCCAATCACTGTGAACACGGTGGCAAATGCACCCAGACGTGGGACAGCTTCAAGTGCACTTGTGAAGGAACTGGATACAGTGGCGCCACTTGTCATAACTGTAAGCCATCTGCAGTTTCAAAATTGCAATGGAGTAGGGAAGACACTGATGTCATTTCGTTGAGACAGAAACTCTTGCTATCTAGTTGCTAAATATCCTAAAATCTTTCTGAAAGGAGGTGTTGGTTTAATCATTCTCCACCTTACATGCACAGGGAAGTACTTATATAGTGCTGCGCTGCACCATGGAAGGGTCCAAAGAAGTACAACTGGCTTAGTTGGGTGTTCTAAGCAAACATTCTCAGCCACTGCTCAATAGAGTTTCAAATGGACACAGTGAGTCTGCCCTAAGCTGCTGGGGAGAGCTGCTGACTGCGGCTACTCAGAAACTGTTTCAGGTTACTAATCCCAAAGCATGTTTATATACCTATTATTCGCCATTCTAAAATTATTTACTCTGTTGTTATGAGTTTCTTAAATAAGAATATTTTCTATGACCTTCCATGACTTATGCTTCTTTTTCCTTTAGCAAACAACCTGTTATTATTAAGGAGAGTGTAATAATGCTTCTGAATAAGGGAAAAGTTAAAATTGAAGCCAGGATATATATATATATATATATATAGTTTATAATTCTTTACTATTGACCTTAGCTACAGCTGTGTAAATTTTTTTAATATATTTGCAGAATTCTTTCATTAAAAAAAAAACAAAACACCATATAATTCATATTTTTAAACATTATATCAACTTGAGAGGGAATGTCTTTTATAATGTCTATTAATGCACGTATATGTATTGAATGGCAAAGTTCTCCATGGTCTGCCTACTAACCTGGTAAAACTGAAAGACTTAAATGGCAAATTAATGTTTATTAAATAGAGATATTTAAAGTACTAATGCTTGGAAGAGAAATTTCATGTGCAGCCCTTTTTCTGCCCAGAGTGAATGTGCATAATGACAGTATGGTTGTATCTAATCTTGGAAAAGAAAACAAGGAATTTACAGTGATGGTGTATTTCAGTGAAACAAAGATAAACATTTTGTATATATTTCTGAATGTATAATATTTTTTAGAGCTTTGGCTGATTACATCCATTTGGAAAACGTGATTCCTGTGTGTGCAATGGGCTGTTAAGGCGTTTAGCTGCAGAAATGCAGGGATGGAAACTCAGTTAATTAAATACGTTTTATCTAGTGAGACTTTAAAAAAATAAGAATAATCTGTCAGAGGAAACCCTATCATGCTGAAGCCTGCCAAAGTGAGAGTCTTGCAGCTGTTTTCCCCCCAAGGTCCAACAAGTAGAGAGGCTGTAAATGTATTCCTGGTAGTAGGGCACCCCCAGAACCCATATGCACCCCATGAGCCCAGGGGCTGGTCCTGGATCCCAGACTCTGCAGCCGCTGATGCCTGAACACTGCATGGTCCAACAGGGTATTATTTGCACTCCCTCTCCTGTCATTGTCTCTCTGTGTCTTTCTGGGTGTGCAGACAAGCTTTTAAGACAGAAGATAACATAGTTCAGTCTTCTTATTGAGTCCCAAATAGGAGTAACAAGGACAAATGGATGGCATCACTTCTCTGAAATCACATTGCACAGGAAAGAAATAAGAATCCAAGGAGCTGTAAATATTTCTCTTAATAGGATTTTTTTACCTGCCTTTTATGGTTAAAACAGTGCAATAAGGCAAGTAAAAAGCTCTGCTGGACTGCTGCAACAAAAGTGGGGAGTATATTGTCCCATCTTTAGCTATGGAATGGATAAAGCAGAAGAGATTATAGCTGTCTGGGTCACTTGAAAACATATTGCTCAAAAATCTTTGCCTTTTTTTAACTCAGGCAAAGTTTCTAACTTAGATGGCTCTATACTCATTTTTGTGTTTAAAGAAGGTAATTTTCATTTTTACCATGTATTTTGCTATACTTTTAGAAGTTTTCTTTCTAAAAAAAAAAAAAAAGGGAAATCAGGAAGTTATTATTATTAGAATATGAGAAGTTTTATGCCTTTCCAGAGTATAGGATTTAATAGCACAAAAGTGAATGAAAACAAAAATTCATATTGTCAAGCCACAGACTGAGACACTCTTAACTCTTCCTTTATTAAGCAGGCAGTATTTATCAGTATTTGCAAGAGCAGTTTCCAGCCACATTCACAGTATTGGGTGTAGCTGCAAATACTGAGGGGATATAGTGAAAATTGCCAAATGTGCTGCTAGGCTGTCCCGAGGTCTGAGGCCCCAGCTCTGCTGTGGCGATGCTGACCCTATCAGTCCTTTCCTACTTGTGCAGTGTGTGTGTGCTCAGACATGCTCAGTCAGCGGCCTTTTGCTTTTGAGTTCTGATGTTTGGGGCAACAGCGCTACAGAGGAGATGTTGGGGGAAGAGGGAAGTTTGAATGATAACTGTTGCATGCTATAAAAATAGCTGAAAACTGTATTAAACAGCATTGTGAGTTGTATGAAAGGCTGTAAAACGTAGCAGATGTCATGATTCTATGGAGCAGGAAAGTGCTTAAGAAGCAAAAGCAATTGTTCAGTAACATTTTACTTAAATATAAGGTCATTTTACAAAACAAATGCTATTATACTCTACAGTAAAATATATATTTCTTTCCTCAATATATTTTTGTGCAGTGGGTGCAACAGGGCATTTCTCAAAGAAATTGGAGTCAAGATTTCATTAGTGGGGATTGTAAGTCAATTGCTGATGGTTTTAATGAGTTTAAATTTCACTGAACTTAAAGGAAGAATATAATTCTGTGTTACCAAAGGCGTTTTTTCAGTGAATTGATTTTCCTTTGGTCAGGGAATTCAACACTTTCCTGAGCTTTTGACCTGAAATAAGGCAAAGCTTTGCAGCCTTGACTGAATTTCAGATCACAGTTTTAGGTTCCCTTGAAGTTAAAATTCAAAGACAAACTCAAGGGATGAACTCCTTGAAGTGAAACAGAGAAAAATGTTTGCATGAAATCCTTGTGAATCAAAATGACTTTGTTTCACACAGGTCTGGTCATAATAAATTTATAGTATGATAGTGAAAACAATAGTTAGTCTAGAGAGATGGAGAAATACATATTCTGGGGCTGGGACATAGTAGAAAATATAAACTGAAAATCAACAGCTACAGAAGGAAAAAATCAAATAAATAAGACTTAAATAACAACTTCTAATTCTTATCATCTCTCCAATATTCTAAATCAAATACACACATTTGTCCCTTTCAGATCATTAAATAATATTCTTTTTCATAAGAAGACATTGTTACAGGAAGGCTCCTCATCTTTCAAAGACATACCAAAATCTCCAAGCTCTGTATCCACTATCTTGTTACTTGTCAGAGGTTTAAACTGCCGTTCAGAGAAGAAGGTGTCTCTAATCCAGAATAATTTGTTTTATCCAGCTACAGCTGGGTCCCTCGAGCTTAAGGGTGAATTAACAAAAATACTGAAAAGTAGAAATTCTCATTGCGTCGTAAATACTGTAGAAATCTGCCAGATTTTCTTTGGCCAACAGGTACTCAGTGTCCAAAGGAATGTTGTGGCCTAGCAAATATCAGACAAGAGCATCGATTTTATCATTAAACAAGGCTAAAAGATAAATTAACGTATTTACTTAAAAGTAGTTATTTACAGTGATGAAACAGTTACTAAAATTATTTAGAAATTAATTATTAGGGTTATAATTAACAGTAAGTATTATCCTTACTAGCTTTATTGTATCAGGTACATCCCTGACTAATTAATCTTTACAGCCTACCAAAGGCTGACATGCTGTGCAGAGTTCTTAGAGTGATATTTTTCCAGAATCTGTTCGTAAAAATAGTTCCTTAAGCTTTTGAGAATAGGAGCTCATTTTCCTTATTACTTCTCATCATGTTCAGGTAACGCTGCTCTGCTGCACTTTGCACAAGTTATACATCTAGTTTTAGACTCTAATGTGCTTTCTACTCTTTAACAGCTTCTTTAAAGCAGAGTAGTATAAAATTAAAAATGGTGTATCAAAATAAATAAAGATCATTCAAGCTCCTTTAAGATTTTTAATACAGAGATCAATATATTCTTTCTCTAGAATCTGCATGGTAGAGAAACACAATGAAGGATTTACTGACAGAGCTTACCATGTCCATGATGTATCTACCACCTCCTCTGCAAACTTTGTTAAATTTAGGAAAAAAACAGGAGAACCTGATCTGATCATATTTGCCTTCTCCTAATGATTTTCAGTAGCATAAAAGTCCTATTTTTACTTAAAAGATGAATCTTCATTTTATCAAGTTTTTTGCTCATATGAGAAACAAGTTCTGTTCTTTTAATTTCAACTTCAGACAAACACTGCCCTTATTTTTACAGGTGTACATCCCCCATTCCTTCAAGAATATCAGACAGGAAAGGATTTGCTTATAAATCTTCAGTTATTCCATAAGAGGGACTTACATGCAATTCACAAACTGTTGCCTGTTAGTTCTGTAAAAGCAGCAGGAAAAATAAAACCTTACATACTCTTGTCACCAGAAGAGGCATTAATTGCATCAGAACATAAGGAGAATGCAACTCTGTTGAGAAAAAAGACACAAAATTTTACAATTTTAGATTGGCAATGTGCTGTAAATTTTTTCCAAATGAATACTTGAAACAATATAGTGATTCTTAGTTTCAATCTAATCTCTGCATTCTCTGGCTTTGTCTCCTCATAGATTGTTGTGAATAAATGTTACCCTGTTTTTTGCAATGTGATTCAAATCTAAGGAGGAATAAAGCATCTTGAAATGATAAATACATAAAGTGTCACTAGAAGTCTAATGGGCATTGATTTCTTTTTCCCAAGGACTATTGACCTTCTCCCTAAAATGAAATATTGCTTTAATAATGACTTTAATAATATCTAGAAAGAAACTTTGCATAAGAAACAATTTGTTACACACATCGTAGAAGCCGTGATAATTTGGATTCCTGATTATTGTCCAGATCAGTAATCAGAAACATAAATGTAATCTGCATAGGCTGTGATCCTCGTCAAGACCTTCATCAATTAGTTTGTAATAATTGATTTTCCTGTGTTTCCATAAATGAGGAAACATCAGAAACACTGGGCTTTCTACATTTAAAGTCTAGATATGAAAGGATAGCACGGCAATGGTATTTTCCTGTCAGCAATTTGGGAAATTGATCCAGAGCAAGAAAGCAAATATGCTCTGAACTTTACTCTAGGGAAAAAAAAAAAAAAAAGAAAAGAAACCAGACAGATGTATGCTTACCCCAAACAAATGGAGTCTGGTTTTCCACTTCACCAGAGACTGGGGGAGTTATGAGATCAACATGGTTATTCTTTGTGATGTCAAAAAGATTTGTCAGAAAAGGCAAAGGCCTTGCAGTTTCACAAGCATATAAATGCATTATTTGATCAGGAAGAGGTCCTTTAGCAAGTCAAGGATTATGTGTATAGAAGCTTTTCCTTTTCTTACAGAATAGTACATGGAAGAAGAGAGTCTAAGTAAAGAATGGAAAGACATTTTTACAAAAAAATGTCTGCTGTGATTAAGAATAACCAGTTTTACAGGCTATCCTACTTTTTCAGCCTAATCTGAGTGAAATAAGCCAGACTGACCACTAATAATAAGGTTGTTTACATTCTCATGAATCAAGTTGAATAACTATAGACAGGTAAAAGCACTAATTATTCTCAGGAGAATTCACAGGCAGTCAGAATACCTCCAGGCAACAGCAGAATAATCATCTTCACTAGGTAATCTGAATGTGGAGTGTCATTACTGACAAAACTCCTTCTCCTTCTCCTTCTCC
>VWPV01012146.1:0-39817 GCA_013389885.1 Geococcyx californianus | reverse complement strand
TTTGGTTTTGTTTTTTTTTATTTTAGGTACGTCTGATAAGAAAGCAAACTCGGAATTTTTCTAAACCACACAGTTCTGGCATTTGACTTCAAGATGAGGACAGCATTGTAATTTGGGATTTCTGAGTACTGCTGAGTTCAACAGTAAGAGCAGCAGGAGGAAGCACAGCGGAATCAGATTCTATTTCAGATTTTCTTTACGTTTTAGAAGTCTGTGTGGGGTTTTACATGTCAGTTGTGGCCAATTTTCTCTTTCTCTGATTTCCTCCTACACTCCTGAGTCGTCTCCTAGCCTAGTCACTGAGCTTTGGTGTAGAGCTAAAATCAAAAGTTCTCTTTCCTTCTATTCTTGCCCTTGACTACTTTCAAATCAGATCAAAATGTATACTCTAACAAAAAAAAAAAAAAAAAAAAAAAAAGGAAAAGAAAAAGCAATAACTTCCTCTTTCTTTTAGATACTTTTTGAAAGAAAAAATGCTTTAGAAAGGATTGTTTGGGGTTCTTCTTTATAAGAGTCTCTTAACAGTAAGTGCTTTTTCAACAGTGAGAAAACATAATACAGAATTTCTTTCGGTTCTATGCTAGTTGCATGTTTCTCCCTGGTTTTTTCCTATTCTTTCTACGCAGAAAAGAATTTTGTTTGGGGGTTCAGCTGTCATCTTTGATTATACACTGTTATTGTACAATGAAAGCTGCAGCACGCAGAGTACAGGTAATTGTTAGTCATCACAGAGAGGGGAGAGATGGAGAAGCTGTGGAGAAGACAAAGGAGTCAGTTTTGGGTTTGCTTTTGTTTAGGGTTTAGGTTTTTGATTGCTTGTTTTTTAATGTTATAACAGAGCAAATAGCTGGATTCCTGAAATTACATCAGCATTACATATGGCAGAAGGATAAGTGGTGACAAAGAACTTTGCTACAAAGCTCTCTGGCTCTTTATCACTGTGTTCATATGTGAAGATGAACAAATAAAGAAAAACTAAGACAGATCTCTCAGAATCTCCATGGAGGAGCCTGGCTGGTGCAAGGGGGTTGAAATAGAATGAGAAAAATTTATGCAGGCTGGTGGGACAGAGGGAGTAAGTAATGATGCAATTAATTACTTCCAATTTTAAAATTAAAAAGATGAATCTACAGTTTACAGTTGTAACCTCTTACTTTCAGAACAATTAACTCCCTCCTTCATTTACATCTCTTTTCTGGATTCACAATGCTCCTTTCTTCAGTGGATATTAGTACAGTAGACTCAATATTGAAATATCAAAATAATAACTACAAGAATTTTATACTGCTGAGTTATTCTTGCTCTTAAAGTTCTGTGTTACAGCACAATTCTATTGATTTAATCTACTATCAATGCAGGGTTGGCATTATTAATATTATTGTTATATTTTATTTTAAGATAATTGTTCTGAATATGCATCTTTTGTAATAATCATGACTGAAAAGAATATGTTTTGCAAACACTAATGACTACTTTTCAGGATGGAATATGAACACTACCTTGTATGTTATGGTCTGTTAAGGGATCTGTTGACTGTTGAAAACCTGTCTGTCTAATAGTAGTTGGAAATGTTTCTGTTGAAATATTCTGTTTCTGTAAGGGCTCACAACATTTTTTTTTTTTAAGATAACCTCATTTTCAACTAAAATTTTAAACTATTTCTTCAGAAAAATAAATTTGTTTTTAATTTTAAGTTTTGAATTTTTGACAATTTCTCACCTTTTCCCCTCTTTTTCCAAATGAAAATGCAGTAGAAAAGCATGAGGTTTTAGAATGTTCCTTTACTGGTTCTAACTTCAGAAAAGAAATCCTAAGTTAAAAGTACTAAAAAGAAAGCTGAAACTGCTGGAATTTGGTTACATTTTTGGTTTTCCCCACAGATGTGCTAATCCTGTGAAGAAAAACAAAGGAGGGGGTGACAAAACACTGTTAGGGAACTGTGAAAAGAATTTAAATTATGAAAATCAGTTCTCTTTTAAGTGCCTCCCTGAAAAATCTAGATTCAGTCTTGAAAAATTATGCTGAAATAATGTTTTTCAATTTTGCAGGCAGCTGTTTTTTTATTATAGGTGCACATTTTTTATTGATTAAGGCCATGCTGTGGACCTACACACTCTCCACAACTGCAGAATGTTTAAATGAAAGCAAAAGCAGTAAAAGCAGAAGTTGTCAGCAAAGTTTCTTATGAGTCCTAAGAAGTCCCGTCAAAATATATAACTGATTAATACTTAAATGCCTTCTTACATGACATCTTACTACTTACTTTTTAGGCTTAGTCATGATTATAGAATTTTCTAGGATTCATAGACAAAGCTTTCTCGTTAATCTACTTTTTTTCCTGACCTCTATCTAGCAGATCTGATCTCCAGCATCACAATATTTCTCTTTACCATGGCCTACATTTTAATCTATCACAAGACAGATCATTTGAGTAAACTGGTGATCAAAAGATAAGAATACACTTTGAAACCACACCTGTAGTTATTCAACAAGCTAAAGGTTTTATTCAGTCAACTTCAGTTACAAAAAGTGTATGTGAAAATCTATTATAGAAAATTGTTGTTCAATGGCACCATACTTTTTTCAGACTGGTTGTGCCATCATGGTCAAGAAATCAAATTTGGGAAATGCTAGTAGAGTAAGAACCTTATACAGTATGCTGCAGAAAAGTAAAGGTAAAAGATAATATTCTCTGTTGTAGTTGCAGGGAAAGAAACAGAAGGAAATATTGCTATAAATGGGACATGAGGAAGGCAGAGAAAATTTTTTTTTTAGATTGCTTTGTATTATTCTGTCTAGCTATAAAATAATGTAAAATTTCAGCTGAAAAAGCCGCTTCCTGGAAGTGGCCATACAAACAGCAGCAATTTTCAAATGCTCCTTTTGTAATGATGTGTCATCTAGAGGTCAAAGATGTGATTCTTGCTTATGTTTTGTTGAATTTGATTTTCATAACATCAGGAGACTCTGCTTTTAGGGCGTAATAGGCTTTCCTCCTACCAGGGAGCAATCCTAGAACTCACACAATGTTCCTGAGAATGAAACAGTGCAAAGCAAATAGTTACTGTTATAGTATAGTGAAAGACAGACACATGCAGGAAGGAGAGGAAATGTGTGGCATCAAATTTCTTCCATTTAGTATTTAGGAAAGCTATAGAATGCATTAGCTGCAATTCCTAATAAGTAGTTTTATAAACCTGTAAGTCCTTGTACAATACATATTTTGATAATTCCCATAATATAAAATAGCTTGAACTACCATTACAATCAACAGCCATTACAATCAGCTGTACAGGAAATGGTAGAAAGATGCTGAAATGTCTTCTCTGCTAGGTTGTTCTGTCTTTTCTGCTGTCGTTCACTGAGACTGACCTCAGACCACTTTTTTTCCTTTCTGATTAGGCCCTACTTTACTGCAGCCAAGACTGATTTGATAAAATAAAAAATAGCACAGTAATTCTTTGTTTGGGGGATTTCTTGTGGTCTTGTCATTTTATGCAGACTTCTAACATTTTGCCAATGTTAAGATCGGAGATCAAAAATTTTCAGGGTGCTTTAACAGATCCATGGGTGCTGACTGGCTACCACTGTATTTGCTTATTTTATGTCACTATAATTAAAAACTGGGAAAAAAGAGGACAGTCTTGTTTCTAAAAAGATCCTAACAAGGACTTTCTACATAGACACCTAAAACCACCCCAACTTCTTTCCTGATCCTGAGTTGTGGGATTCCAGCTTGCAGCTCCCCTAGTTTGCAGACATTCTTGTTGTGTCTGAAAACAAAGTAGAAGCAACAGGCTTGCCTATTACTGGCTGTCGTTTTATACTATTAAGAGCTTCTGCAAACTCTGGTATTTCATTTGCTTATGAGTACTCTTGTTTTTAGCTCTGTGAAGGCAGCAGTCCAGGCATAACTCAGTATAACATAGTACAGTGTTCCCCTAAACATACAGCAGAAGGCTAATTACCAAATGAACTAAAACACTCAGCAGCCTAGAGTGTGGAATATAGTGGGATTTTTGCAAGAGTAGAGGTATGTAAATATAGTTTTGTTGATGTTAGTCAAGTTAGAGGAAGGGGGAACAGAACAGAGGATTTCAGCTTTAAAAAGAGATAGCTGTTTTACTTCTGCAGGCATCACTGCAGAGATTTCCCTGGTACTTATCTTTTGCAAATTAATTGCCATTGTATTATAAATAGTTACAGTGACTTTCTGTCACCAATGCAAAATTCAGAAATAGAACTGGATGGCTTCAGAAAACAGTTTCTTATGAGTGTTTTGAAATATCAGAAGATTAGGGAAAATGAGGGCTCACCACTGAATGACATGAGTGCCCTGATGATGGAAGAAAAAGAAAAGGCATCTACTGAATGTCTTCTTTGCTTCAGTCTTTACTGTTAAGGCCAGCCTTTAGAAATCTGCGACCCTAGAGGAATGAGAGAACATCTGGAGAAAGAAAGACTCTCCCATAGTCAAGGAGGACCAAGATAGAGATTATTAGGCAAACCTGACATCCAGAAATCCATGGATCACGAAGGGGGGCACACATGAGTGCTGAAGGAGCTGTCAGATATTATTACTAAGCCAGTCTCTATGACCTTTGAAAGGTGATGGGGAACAGGAGAGGTACCTGAGGACTGGAGGAGAGCCAGTGTCACTCCACTCTCCAAAAAAGGGCAGAAGGAGGACCCAGGTAACTACAGGGCAGTCAGCTACACTTCCAACCCTGGAAAAGCAACGAAACAGCTCATCCTGGATGGCACCTCTAAGCATGTGGAGAAAAAGAAGATTATTGGGAGCTTATTGCTCGAATATCTAGAAGGCCGGTGTCAGAGGGGTGGAGATAGACTCTTTTCAGTGGTGCTCTGTGACAACAATGGGCATAAATTGGAACACAGGAAGTTTCACCTTAACTTGTCCTTCTCTGTGCAACCTGCTCTATGCATAGCCGAAGCCGCTTTAGCAAGTGTGTTGGACTACATGATCTACAAATAATCATTCCCTTCCAGTACCTGTCATTTTGTAATTTTGTGATCTTATCATTTATCTTTTTTTTTTCAGCGAGGGAGGGGCGGTAGAGAGGGCAGGGGAGAGGGGAAGGAGGATATTGTATCTATAGAAAAAAAGCCAGATAATACAGAGTACCTTTCTCATAAAGGCAGTAATGATGTTAACTTCACTTCTCCCATAGGCTTTATGGAAATCCATTTGTCTTAAACCTGACTTCACAAATGCAGGGAAGTAGTAGAATGACAGAGATGCTGTCAGCCAGTTTTTATCTCCATTTGGTCAATTTTAATTTTTTTATTTTCAAAGAGAAAGTAAATCTCATCAGATACATTTCAACAAGTAACAATATTCTGTATCATGGTTTTGTCCATTTGTTGTTTCTGTTTCTAAAGGACCGTAGAGTTAAAGTTCTTAGCTAGAGGGACAGAAATAAATGAAAAAATTTGAAGGATCTTCCTACACTACAAGAAGAGTTTTGGAAATCATATTTCTTCAGCGGCAAAATACACAGCTCCATTTAAAAAATGGTAAGACAGTTGTTGTCTCTGGAGTTTATTTCTGCAACAAAAATTACCTCTTCAACTCTGGTATGATTTCTAGAAGATAATTCCATGGAAGCAGTTGAAGGGTACTGGAAGAGTGCAAAGGGGTTTCAAGGAGGATTACCCACGAGTCTGGAAATAAGTGTGAAAACACAGTCCCTACCTTGGAAATAGTTTCAAATCGCTTCAGCATACACCCCAAAAATGTCAGTGGAAAAAGTATGTGAAACAGGAAGGTAAAAGACATGCCTACAATCATTCCGGTCTTGTCTCAGCAGCTGCACTTTCCTGTGGTGTTGATCTTAACATCAGTGCCTAGTACTTCTGAAGACCATTTAGTGTCACTCTTTTATGTTTTCTGGATTTTAGTTTGTTCTCAGCTTTCATGAATGTATCCAGTAAAATGAAAACACTTATACTTTTTAGATCATATGTCAAGAAGCATGTTAAACGACTAAAATAGTGACATGTTTATACTGAGAAGATTAATGGGAGCCAAAAGCCTTGAAAGACATGTGTGGTGAGCCTCTAAGGAAATTTGACCAAATGTGCTATTTCAGTTGTATTTTTGTGAATGTTTATTCTTGTATTTAATAATGAGTAACAGTTACTTCAAGGATACAACCTGCAAAGTACGGTCATTGGAATAACTTCTGCATGTGAGTGCATGCTTAAATGTATTATTAAGACATTTCCATTCAGTGTAGCAGTTTTCATCTTTCAGCTTGTTTATTGGGTTTGCCTATTTTAGTGTAGGAACACTATAAACTGCACAGTAAAAATTTATTCTTCATAATACTTATTTAACAGAACATGATACTTACAGTTATGACAAAGGTTACCAGCATTTGTGAAAAATCACATGTAAAGAAAGTATTAATTTTTACTTTACTTAAAACCTCTCAGCCTTCTTGTCATGGAGTTCTACATAAAGGACATACGTACAGACTGATGAGTCCATGCTGAAAACCAGCAATCTTGTGACATTTTTTTTTTTTTCCTTGTTAGGCATTTAAAAATCTCCAGGGTCTAAAAAGCACTTCAATTATGTGAAGATTATTAGATCTAATAAAAAGGAATTTATGTGGCAACAGGGCATTTGAGGCTATAACAAGGATAGCTCCTGCCCCTGTTGTTGAAAGTGTTAGTTTAGATTTGTAATTTAGGACCACTTTTTGAACCTAGACTCTTCTCATATTTCTAGTTGATGCTCCCGATTTAAACCACTTATATTGATCTGGATCTGTCAAGCTTTTTATTAAGGGTCAGGCTCACCGCAGTAGGTCAGGTATACGTGACTTTTAGAACAAATCACTTTGGTACACTGTACAATATCCTCAAAGGTTATTGAAAGCTCTGATGCTGGATGCAGCTGCCCTTCTAGCCAGCCGTGGCAGCTGTAAAGAGATCACACCACCTGCATCCTGCTTGTTTCCACCAGCAGTCCAAAGTATTCACTGGTAATGCTACACATGCATCCAGGAATCCTAAGGTACTTTGCAAGTACTATTAAGAATGGGTTACCTACTCCAGTTCAAGAGCCAGAAAAATAACAAGGGGCAGAGCAGCTCTTCAGCCATATTCCTTGATGTTTAGTGCTTGTTTACATACACAGAACACTTTCCCTGTTTCTAAGTGCATAAAACGCAGTGCAACTCCCATTTTCAATTGGAACAACCCCTTCATTGTAACTGTAGACAGTAGGCTAAAAAGGTTAGGGTTGTCTTTAGTCAGGATAAGAGTAGACAGTTCAAACAAATCAAGAATTCTAATAACGCATTGTATTTGCATTTCTTTTCCAAGTGAGCACCTTTGTGTGGCAGTAAGTATTTCAGTTTCAGAATAATTTTATAATATCTGATGATGCATTTCGGATTTCATAAAGCTTGTACTTCAAGGAAAAAATAAATTTGGATGGGGTTGGTTAAAATAAAACTTCATTTAGCGTGAAATGGATGATGCTGATTTGGGGGTTTGGGGTTTTTTTTCCTTTTTTAAGTCAAATGACTGAGTCATTACTGGAAGTTTTAAACTGAAGTGGTTTGTTTTGATTGCATTTGCAAGTATGTGATGAAAATGTGCAAATTAACCACCCTAGACTTTAAATCTTTCTGTTGATTATACCAAAAATGGTTTATACACAGAGGTCTTGTTTTCATGACCCTCTATACAATAAACATACAAAACTTGTTTTGTTATATCTCTGGGAGGTGCAGCACAGAGTTCATTGCTCAAGGAAATCAGACAACTTACAGAAACAGAAGAAAAAGTTACTTTTGCTACCCTGCTTCACAACTTCTGCTTGACAGACATTTCTGAGGTAGCTTTTTATACACTCTATCCTGTGTACAAGTTTTATAGTGCAGCTCTTTCCTTGTCAGACTTTCCAATGTCAGCAGCTATCCTGAGTGTGATTGTAGCTGTGAAAATCATGTGAGCACCTACCATCCTTATACAGGAGGTTAGTAGCACTCCAGCCCTGTTAATACAAGTAGCAAAATAAGGCGGGAGGGTGGTGGAAAGAATATCATCAAAATACATGGAACTACCGAGAATTAATAAACAGCTTCCCAAATAGTATCAAGTTATGCTTCAACCCACCAACAATTAGGCTTTAAGAATTTAATTTTTCATACATCCTAGCACAATTTTGCACTTTCCATGTACAGGACAGTGAATATGACAAAAGAATACCAAAACTTATACATAAACATTAATACATTCAGTGAAAATGCATCTGTTTCAAACAAAGTTTTGAGTTTCAGTATGTCAATGGTGCAATTATACTTCTTTCTTTCACAGTACTAGTATTTAGTCTCCACTTCATACAATTATCAATTAAATATAACAAACCAGATTTTCACCTCTGGAATAGCAGCTTTGTTAGCTTAACTTTTGCCTTAAGGAGTGGGCATAAAGAGAATTTTTGGTTGGTAAAAACCTAAAGAGACAGCTGCTTTCTTTGTCTGAAAATGTGGAAAAAAAAAGTGCTTATTTGCGGCATACATATGTCCCTGAATGGATGCGGACAGATCTAGCAGATCCATGTTTGACAAATTCTTTGTTTGACAAACAACTTTCACCTACCCTACAGAATTACACAGAAATTAACCCAGTTATGCAGAACTTTGCAAGTAGAAATACTTGGAGATTTCTCCAATTTAATAATTTAAGGCTTTCGGGACAAACAAAATTCTAGCTTAAAAAAACCCAAAACAACCCTGTTTGAATTCACATGACTCAACATCAGCTGTAAAGCTTAGCTTTAATGGACAGCCCACATTTTTTTACCACTAGGAGAAAGGAAAAGTTTTGAAACAGAGATACAGAACCACTCTTTATTATGAAGTACATCTTCTTACATCAGCTTCATGTAATTTGTTAAGTGATGGGTTATTCAGCTTACACCTGCCTAGGGAGAAGAGGTATATGGTACATAAAACCAGAATTAAATAAAAAACACAATTTGTGGTGACATAAGAATAAATATCCAAGTACAGTGTTTTCCTTAGGGATTAATGACCACCTGGTGAATGCTAGTCGCTAATGATGAGTAATTCCTGCCTGTCCATCTTTCATCTGTTTGTTTCATTTGTACTATATGTGTGCACACAGTGTGCCCTCATGCACCTGCACCTAGTTCATTACAAAATACAAAACCAGGCAGAAGCAATCTCTTGTTAATGGCTAGCACTGAAGAAGCAGACGTGAGGAGAAGAATATGACTCAGTAGTGAAAACAGTTGGCTGGCTATGTGTCACTGTAGTCTTCACAGCTTCAGAGGAAAAACTGTAAAAGGACACACAGAAGGGGACACAAAGGTTTGCTTTACAATTGCCAGGCTCGTAGTGGGACAGGAGAAAAACAAGTCTAGGTGGAAGATCAAAGTGAGGAGGAAAAGAATCAAAATTATATCAAATAAAGAAGAAAGAGAGAAGGGGAAAAAGAGAAAACATCACTGCTGATGAAAGTCGTAGTGAACAACATCAGAGAGACAAGCCAAATAGGCAATGATGAAAAGCACCAACCAGTATCAAAAGTGACATGAAAATTAGCAAGAAAACTGTGCAGTACAAAAGACAAAACGAGTTCCTAGCCTTTCAGCTGGGTGAGTGGAGCCAAAGCTTGCAGTCAACTGGAGAGATGAGACTAAAGATTTATGAGGGTGAAGTGTTAAGAGAGTCATCAGTATGGAAGATAAAGTCCTTAGAGAGGAAGAGAAAAGACTTCACTGATAGATATCCAGGAGCCAATGTCTGAAAGAGAGCAAACAGATAACATACCAGCATGCAGTGTCAATGAAGTATAGCCACATGAAGAAATGTCTTTCACAAAATGAAAGATATTAAGAAAAGACAAAAAAATACAAGTGACAAGGTAAAGGAGACTGAGTCAGAAATGTTTGCTTTCTCATGTGCGGTAAAAACGGACAGGAGATGGATGGATTCTCCACATGCATATGACTTCAGCCAGATATTGAAGAACTGAGAATACACAATCCAGTTATTTCCTGAAGAGAAGCAGTTGTTCCAAAGATACCAGTAAATGAAGGAAAAAGCAAAGGGGTGTGATGTTAGAAACAAAAGCAAAGTAGGTACTGTCATTACTGATAAGAGTTTCCATATGAGATCTGAATTTGTACTGAATTTCCACTAAAGTCTTCAGGCCTTGACTTCTCCTCCTGCATCCCTAGGATACAGATTTGGAAAATAGGCAGGTATAAATGGATAAGGGAAAAAGTTGGCAGAGTAAGGGAAAAGGGAGAGGAGGAGTTAGAGTGGAGGGGAGAAGGAGCAGAGAGGATGTGAGGGCAGAGCAAGGCAAGGTAAGAAAGAAACAACATATCTTATGATGTTGGCACAGTGAGAGCAGAAGTGTTGAATTTTACAGTGGCATGTGACTCGGTGTATGGAAACAAGTCAAGGAGTGAAACTGGGAGGCAGAAGAGGAGGCTAGAAGATCTCACTTTAGAGCAGATCAAACAAAACAGGAAAACTTCAGAAAGGGTAAAACAGCTTCTGTTTTTCTCCTGGCTGGGTAACTGGAGCTCATGTTGATATAGGTGCATTTATACCACAGCAATTCAACTCAAAACTACACAAAGCCACAGAGGCACAACTGAGAAGAGGAGTTTTACTATGATTCCTGCAGCTGGAAAAAAACCCTTTAAAAGTAGTACAGCATATTGGTAATCCTTATAAATGCATTTACCATGAAAATGATAGAACAGAATATGGAAGGTATAACTGAAAATAAAACCTCATTATATATTTTAATTCAGTTTTGCAGGCATCCCCCGATATACTGCTGGTCACAAATAATCTAGCAGATTACTAGAGGACTTCTATTTTTAGGGATTTGTCTGCTATTGTGGCAATTGCAGCTGAACGGATTATTGCTATATCCTAGCTATGTAAAGCGCACTGATGCTACAAGAGAAACCCACACTACATTGCTATAGTTGCAAAGTCAGGCCTATTGGTGGAAGTGTATATCCTAACTTATTTTCAAACAACATTCCTTTATAATTAATTCATGAAAATATATGTCATGTTTAAATTTTATACTTTGCCTTTTCCTATCATGTGCAATGGCAGGGCGGCTGATAAATTCATCGGCTGTGAAAAGGGGATTCCTAGTATTTTAAGCAAAGCCCTAATATGAAGATTTAAAGTAAATAAATAAATGAATCAATGAATGAATGAATCAATCAACCAATCCATCCAAAATGACAGACAAAAAACCCCTCAATCAAGCATCTACCTGGGACTGGGCGGCAGAGGGTGGGTGGGTGAGTGGATGGAGGGAGAAGCTTTTCTCTTCCAAGTGTCAACACCTACATCTAGTGGTTTGAGGCAAAATAGACAGTTTCTCCCACAGCCAAGCCTTATCTTTGGAAAGCGTTTTGTATTTTGCTTTAAGTGGAAGGGTAAAAATCTTCCCCAATGTAGAGCTATGTCACTAAAAATACTGATACTTCACTGAAGATACTTTATCTTTTTTTACAGTTTATCATGTGAAAGTAAGTCTATGGAAACTAGAGTTTCTTTGTCAGTTTAAGTTTTGAGTAGTATATTTATAAGACTTTCACACACTACAGTCGTATTTGCCTTATTAATTGATAAAATTAATTTAAAATTAAAAATTAAAAATTTGAAGATTTACTTTTTGTGGAGTGAGATTAAGGAAGTTCAAGCCATTTGCCAAGCGTTCATATCTGTATTAGATAATTAAAACCTCATACAAGTACAACATGGTTATGAGATCTGGTTCATGTACCCTGGATTATAAAAACTCTTCAGTTTTCCTTAAAATCAAGTATCATGGATTTTAGACATCCCTGAACCATTCACCTCAATCAAATAGAGGTAAACCTGCTACATTTCAAACAATGCCACATAAGGATAACTGCAGANTTTACCAGTCAATAATTTTATACTAACTGAAATGTGAAACTCCTAGAAAAATATATTAAAAAGCTCCTAATCATCCTCATAATTCAACATGCATGACATCATGAAAAGAAGAGTGTTTTGCTGTAAAACTACAAAAATAGCAGAAGAAATTTTACTATTCAATTGGACTTCTCAAAGTCTGACATCATCTCCCAAGAAACCTATAAGAAATTTTTCAGTATCTGAACATGCGAGTCTTAAAATAGGTTAGAATGTGGTAAGAAGTGGTGGAAGAAAAATATTGAATTTCAAAATTGATAAAACTGAGTAGAAAGAAGTCTAAACTTTCTGTTCATTTATCATTTTACATTCTTTAGTTATCTGGAAAAGTCAAACAGTTATTTTTGACAAAGATCCACAATCATTTAATATGGGTAGGAAGGAAAGACTAAGTACAATTTGGAATAGGCGTAGTAAATTTAATTGCAGATGTAGGTTATTACTGTTAGAGTCATATAAATGCGTATTAGACAACACTAATTAACATCAACTGTTCAGGAAATCTACATTAGTATCACAGTGAATAATTTAATGAAAGGCTCTTCATAGCATAATCCAAGAGTTAGTTTCTGCCTGTCTTTACTCAGATAAATCCAGAAACATCCTGATACATTGACGTCTAAGGAACAGAATAGGAATCAGTATTAAGTATTGTGATGGTGACCTTCTCTAGCGATGATAAGCTGCCACCACTTCTGCAATATCTGAATTCCTTACAAGCAATTTGTTTAGCTTTTCTATTCTTGATCCAATCAAATGAAGCAGGTACTTCAATGAACGGGCACTGAAAAATTAAAGGCTAGATTTTAGAGGACTTTTTTGTGTGTATCTGATTTCAACAAAAACAAGAACTGTAATAAATGCAAAAAAAAAAAAAAAAAAAAAAAAGCAAATGAAGATATTCTGCATGGGTTATGTCTGGAATGAAGGTGGAAAACTAGCTTAATTTCCAAAGGCGAATTGATACATGCAAGACTTCTTAGCTGTATCACCTTGCTGTAGCACCTTCTCTTATGGTATCTGTTAACAAAGTTCACTCTTATTTACACAAATGTACTGAGTGATAGTTTCTCAAAATGCACCAGCTAGTTCTAGTTAATATTTCCCCTGCTCTTCCCTTTTGAAACCAGAGTTCAAAAAAAGATACTAGAGGAGAAACAAAAGTAAAGTCCCCATTTTCCATGATAAGCTGAACTCAGACAGCCTGGAAAACAATGTCCAGATATGATCTTCTCTTGTTTGAGACTGAATTTCTACTGTAATTCATTTCCTTGTCCTTATTCTCAACTTACTCACAAGGTGGCACCAGAGCTCAAATTTTTTGAAACTCTAGTGAAGCTCTGCATGCCTTTTCTTAGCCTACTGCGAAGTTTTCATTTGTTTTGTCAAGGCAAACCAAAAGGGCCAGAAAAGCATTCACAGTGAAAGAGAAATGGGAGAAATTCTGCAGGAGATGGCTGATTGAAAAAATAGTAAACTAAATGTGACAAATTGATCATTTCCAGTGCATCTTATCAAACAATAGTGAAAGAACTAGTGTTACTCAAAGGAATCGTTTTCCAATGCTTTCTAATTGATTAATAAACTACTATGCCTTAAGAAATCTTTTCCTTTCTTGCATCACTGAAGATAAAGGGTGATTCTTTCACTGACAGAGTTGCTTTGAGCCTGTGTCCTCACAGTGTTTTCCTGCTTATAGATTGCAAGCATACACTGATGAAATACATCCTCTTTTCAATCATCTTGTTGCTTTTTTGTGACCCTTGGTCCTCTTCCCTCTCACCAACTTGCATTAAACAAGGAACCCTTCTGATTAATCTCACTGTGGCCTTTCCTGTAACATATTTGTTGACATTGCCTTTCCTCTTGACTTCCTCCTTCATTTGCCTTTCAGAGGCTTTAAATGGCTGGATGGCCATTCACCATTAAGGGTGGGCTGCCATTCCTCAGAATTCTTAGTTGAATACAAAGAGCATTCCATTTTAATATACATTTTCCAAAAAAGCGCATCTGATTGTCTTCAAACCATGACAACTCCTTTCCTTCTATGCACTGCTTGCACTTGATTAAAGACCTCTTTGTTTTTGTAGGCTATAATGAATTACTTTCCCACCTCAGAAGAGGGATTATAAAATTCAAACATATGTTTCACTAAAATATTTGTGAAAATTCCAGCACTCTGAGTATGCCCAAGCAAGCCTTTCTCCTCACAACATGAGTGAGTACTGAGCAGCTCTTTACAGCCTAAATTTGATGTGGTAGATTTCTTGTTTGGTTTTGAGATAAGTTCAGAAAGACTTTATAATCTCTTTTTATTTCCCCCTTCTTATTTCTCCTTTTACTGGTGCTTAATTTTTAATATTCATTAGGAAAACAGCTGCCAATTAATGTGCAAATATCCCTCCTAAGTAGAAATCTACAAACTCATGCAAGCTTGAGGCTGAGCACAGAAAGAATACTATTTAATGTAGTCCTTACAGGTTTACATTTCAAACTCATTTGCCGTGATTTCATGTGACATTTTGTCCTTTGATAGGCAGAAAAGTAAGAGCAAACAAGATCCAAATGACCTTTGTTTACTTTTCTTCAGTTGTAACCCAACTTCTTCTAACAATTTTCTGCCTATAGCGACTTACGCTTAGATCATTAGTTCTGTCATTCTCTTGATGCTCTTATCAATTTTCATAGAAAAAACAATACCTTATTTATGCTACTCCATTTAGTTCTTTCTCTCCCCCTCTCTCTCCCCCCATAACTGTGCAACACAGCTTTTTAGGACAAGGATTGCCCTCTCTTAATGCCAGAAAACTGCCTTGACACTGATGTGTTGCTGTAACTGAAAACTACTTTTTCATTTTACTTCAGAAGTATGTTTCCTTTCAACTCAGATCATCAAGGAGTGTCCTGGCAGTGAAATGGATAGTACAATCACTCAGTTCTTCAAGTATTAACCAAAGCTCTATTTTTTTCCACTACATGAAAAAGTTTCTGGACTATTAAGAGTTGACTGCAAACTTCCCCTGTAAATATGGATTTGTATAGACATAACATTGAAGACAGTTGTGAAATGGCCATATGAACAGCACTTTTTTTGAAAACACAAAAATCCTCCTCTTTTTTTAAACATGTGTGGAAGTAATACCTTCACTGTACAGAAATGTGTGTCTCTCAGATGGTAGTGAATACCTAGGGGAAGTTAGCTGTTTTGCAGTGGTGGAAAACCTTAACTCTTCATTCATAAACCAGTACACAAACCTCCACCAATCCTTCCTCTTCAAAATAGACAACATTTACATTTATAGAAATGGACACAAAAAGAATACATTCAAAATGCAACTACTCTTGCATCTAGCAAGGTTAAACATAAAATGATAGTGAAGTATCTTAAAATCATGAGAGCTGTTTAGAATGCAACAATGTGCAGTAATCGTTCCCTTCAGTTGCACAGAAAATAATCTTTTTTAAAATACTAACATTTTTCACTTCTTACCACCTACTCCTTTGCTCCAGATGAAAGTTCTAGGTGCTCACTTGTTCACATATTGAACATGAACAGTTAGGCTAAGCCATCACAAAGAAGGTGCTGCTGCTTAGTCCCCTTTGATCTCAGTAAAAAAGAGACAACTTCAATGCTACAGGTGTGGGGAAGTTGGAAAGCTGTCTAGTGGAAAAGAACCTGGAAGTGGTGCTTGACAACCAGCTAAATATGAGCCAGCAGTGTGTCCAGGTGACCAAGAAGGCCAGTGGCATCCTGGCATGTATCAGAAACAGCGTGGCCAGCAGGAGGTTGAGGAACTGATCGTTTCCCTGTACTCAGCACTGGTGAGGCTGCATCTCAGAAACTGTGTTCAGTTTTGGGCCTCTCAATACAAAAAAGACTGTAAGCACATCCAAAGATGCACTACAAAACTGGTGAAGAGTCTGGAGCACAAATCTTTTAAGGAGCGGCTGAGGGGAGTGAGACTTTCACAGTCTCTGCAGATGTTAAAAAAATGTGGAGACGAGCCATTTCATGACATAATTTAGTAAGCATAGTGGTGTTGAACTGATGGTTGGACTTCATAAGCACAGAATCATAGAGTCGTAGAATGGTTTCAATTGCAAGGGACCATGAAGGTCCCCTAGTCCAACCCCTTCCCTGCAGTGAGCAAGGATATCTTCAGTTCAATCAAGTTGCATAGAGCACCATCCATCCTGATCTTGGATGTTTCCAGGCATGGGCCATCTACCATCTCTCTGAGCAACCTGTTCCAACATTTCACCACCCTCAGCGTAAAAAATTTCTTCCTAGTACCTAGTCTAGACATCTCTTCTTTTAGTTTAAAACCATTAACCCTTGTTTTATTGCTACAAGGCGTGCTAAAAAGTTTTTCTCCACCTTTCTTGTAAGTCCCTTTTAAGTATTGAAAGGCCACAATGAGGTCTCCTTGGAGTCTTCTCTTCTCCAAGTT
The DNA here is from genome assembly GCA_013389885.1 of Geococcyx californianus. Taxonomy (NCBI): domain Eukaryota; kingdom Metazoa; phylum Chordata; class Aves; order Cuculiformes; family Neomorphidae; genus Geococcyx; species Geococcyx californianus. Next base: position 23,358 of record VWPV01012146.1, on the reverse strand, counting down.
GAACAGCCTCAACTCTCTCAGCCTCTCTTCACAGGCGAGGTGTTCTAGGCCATTGATTATTTTGGTGGCCTGCCCCTAGACCCACACCAATAGGTCCATGTCTTTCCTGTCTGAGGGCTCCAGAGCTGGATGTAGTATTCCAGGTATGTTCTCACTAGAGCAGAGTAGTGTGACAGAAATATCACACAGGTACAACCATTGACTAATGCAGTCCTGCCCTTAGTGATCTGTTATATCTCAATGGGTGCGATGTTACTGGTCACCAGGGCCTTCTCCTGACTGCTGTGACTTTTCAAATATCATGGAGGGTGGTTTGGTAACTATATCAACCAATCCTTTCAGAAGTCTCAGATTCATCTCATCCAGTCCCATGGACTATGTACCTCCAGGTTCCTCAGGTGGGCATGGACATGATCTCTTGCAGCAAGAGGATCTTTTAGCTCCTAGACTATGTCTTACAGCACATTTGAAAANCTGGAGCACAAATCTTTTAAGGAGCGGCTGAGGGGAGTGAGACTTTCACAGTCTCTGCAGATGTTAAAAAAATGTGGAGACGAGCCATTTCATGACATAATTTAGTAAGCATAGTGGTGTTGAACTGATGGTTGGACTTCATAAGCACAGAATCATAGAGTCGTAGAATGGTTTCAATTGCAAGGGACCATGAAGGTCCCCTAGTCCAACCCCTTCCCTGCAGTGAGCAAGGATATCTTCAGTTCAATCAAGTTGCATAGAGCACCATCCATCCTGATCTTGGATGTTTCCAGGCATGGGCCATCTACCATCTCTCTGAGCAACCTGTTCCAACATTTCACCACCCTCAGCGTAAAAAATTTCTTCCTAGTACCTAGTCTAGACATCTCTTCTTTTAGTTTAAAACCATTAACCCTTGTTTTATTGCTACAAGGCGTGCTAAAAAGTTTTTCTCCACCTTTCTTGTAAGTCCCTTTTAAGTATTGAAAGGCCACAATGAGGTCTCCTTGGAGTCTTCTCTTCTCCAAGTTGAACAGCCTCAACTCTCTCAGCCTCTCTTCACAGGCGAGGTGTTCTAGGCCATTGATTATTTTGGTGGCCTGCCCCTAGACCCACACCAATAGGTCCATGTCTTTCCTGTCTGAGGGCTCCAGAGCTGGATGTAGTATTCCAGGTATGTTCTCACTAGAGCAGAGTAGTGTGACAGAAATATCACACAGGTACAACCATTGACTAATGCAGTCCTGCCCTTAGTGATCTGTTATATCTCAATGGGTGCGATGTTACTGGTCACCAGGGCCTTCTCCTGACTGCTGTGACTTTTCAAATATCATGGAGGGTGGTTTGGTAACTATATCAACCAATCCTTTCAGAAGTCTCAGATTCATCTCATCCAGTCCCATGGACTATGTACCTCCAGGTTCCTCAGGTGGGCATGGACATGATCTCTTGCAGCAAGAGGATCTTTTAGCTCCTAGACTATGTCTTACAGCACATTTGAAAAGTGTGGGAAGAGAGGCTGCTAGTGAAGACTGACACAAAAAAGATGTTGTGTAATGCAGCCTTCTCTCATCTGTTGTTGCCAGCTTGGCAGTCTCACAGAGCAGGTACACTTGCTGTGACCTTTCTTTTCTGATTTACATACCTGTGGAAGCCCTTCTTGTTATTCTTCGCACCCCTCACCAGATTCAGTTCCAGCTGTGCCTTGGCCATCCTGACTCCATCCCTACACAACTGGACACCGTTCCTGTACTCTTACCAAGATATCTGACTCTGCTTCCCCTGCCTGTACATTTCCTTCTTGCCCTTTAGCTTGAACCACAGGTCATGACTCAACCAAGCCGGCCTCCTGCTTTTCTTGTCAGACTTCCAGCATCTGGGGATTGAGAACTCTTGCACTCTATGGAAAACATCCTTAAAGATCTGCCAGCTCTGCCTCGCTCCCTTATCCTTGAGGGCAATTTCTCATGGGGTCTTATTTGACTAACTCCTCAAAGAGCTGGATGCTTGCCCTCCTGAAATTCAGGTCCTGGCTTTACTCTTCGCTGGTGCAAGATCGCTGCATGCCAGGCAGCCTCACTTTACATTTTTTTCTCTTCGCTGTTGAACATACTTCTTGAGAAACAATTCAGTTCTATGCTGGTGAAATCAGGTTGTTTGCTTTGCCTAGCTACAATATTTCTTCATTTCACAAGGACTGAAATGTTGAAACAAGTGTTTCACCATAGACCTAATACTCTACTGGTTAGAAGTTAATTAGTTATGACCCAGCCACAGAGTACAGACTACAGGTTTGCTCTGGGTTTTCTTCAAGGGTCTGGCCAGCAACAAATGTAGCATCTCAAAATCCATTCATTGAAGTTTCTTCACTTTCAATAGGTTGTTACCCATGCCAAAGAGGTTAGTGAAACCTTTGTACTTTATGTATCTATATAAATATTTATATATATTCGTATATGTTTTGATTATACACATGTAAATATCACAATAAGGTCAATAGGAAACCACAGCTGCATCTCATCATTTCCTTCTATGCATCTGCTTTAGTGAGAAAGCAAACAAGTGGTTTCAGGTAACAAATAAGCATATATTCTTCATTTCATATTTAGTAACGTTAGACTTTCCTTCCAAACAACTTTTACTGTCACAATCAACCTTTCAACTCATTGTTATGTGGAATAAAGGATTGGGCAGTTGCATTCTCCTGACAACTGCCTCTTAAGAAAATGCATTTTTTACTAGTGCTACTCTCAAAACATTCAGAGTGGTTTGGTTTTATTTTGTCTGGAACTTTAAATTTTATCAAATAGATTCCTCATCACAAGACCACTATGCATATGATTGCTTGCTTGGTTTTTTGTTTTAATTATTAGCAATAATTTCTAAATTGTATAAACTTCTTCAGTTGGAATCTCTCTCTTCCACTTATCCTATGTGGAAAATAAGAATTACCAACATACAAAGAAAGTAAATTATTGTAGGCTGAGAAGTATAGATCTTGAAAAATAATTGAGGTAAATAAATAAACAAATGAATAAATAGAAATAGATCAAAACTTGGCCTTGTGAAAGGCACATGGGGATTTTCTCTCCAGCTCTACCGATGTCAGTTGTTATTCTAGAATAAGACTACTTCCTCTTCTACAGACACCAGTTCTGTCATTTTAGACCATCTCAATAGGAAGTGAAAAGGAGATCCAATGTTTAACACAAATTAGCCAAGACAACTTTTGATTTCCCAGCAGTTTAGCATGCTGCTGTTTGAATGAGTAATTGGAGGCCATAACACCATAACAAAGACTAGCAGTGTTTGCATGTAACCAAGAACCAACAAGTAATTCTCAATTCCATTAGTGCATTCGAGGACTATAAGTAGCTCATTTGTACAACATCTGGCACAATTAGATCAGTAATGTTAAGCCTGTGCTCTGTCCAAAATAGAGGTAGTGACTGATGGTATGTTTTTCACTTTGAAAATAATACAAAAAGTTTACACAACTCATCATTAGGAAGAATGTGAGAGTTACATGAGTTATGAAGAGTTTTTTCTTTTTTTTTTTTTTCCTTTTCCTATGTGCAAAACATAACATGTTTATTTACTCTGGAATTTAAATGAAAAATAAAAGAGGTAGTGTTAGGTACCTATGTTAGGTTTTTATGTTGTTAAATTTTTCTAATAAATTATCTTTTGTTATTTTTTCTTACATCTAGCTTACACAAACCCTATCTGAAGCAAAATGGAAAGATATAGACTCGGCTACACCATTTGATATTTCTACAGTCTCTTTAGATTATTTAGGATAGGTACCAATTTTTATTTCATGCACTGTATTCAGGCAACTTGAAATTAAATGCAGAAAACCAACAAAGCACACAGAGCTCCACACTGGTTAATTTTATTTCTAAAAGTTTATTTGCATTGCATATGTGAAAACTTTACTTTTTCATAATTAATCAAGCAAATAGAAACTTGGGGACATTCTTTCACTTTGGATAAATAATGACAACAAAAGATATGAATGTCACCCAGAATAAAGATATTGAAAAAATATATTCTAGGCTACAGGTTTTCAATTTAACGTGTACAGACTAAGTACCATTCCAGAGAAAATTCTCTGTTTGAAGCCTATATTTTATACAGACAGCAAAGGCAGATACAAACACCTTCAGCACCAGGGCTTGAGTGCATTGCAGGAACAGAGAACTTAGTTATCACTTCCACATAAAGCCACCAGGATATTTTCATAATCCCCTTTGAGTTCATCCTGTCAATTTAAACACAGAAACCCACAAAAGTTAGGATAATGGTCTCAAGTGAAATAAACTTCAGTAAGATTTCAATGTATATGTAACAAACATCAACCCTTTACCTAAATAAATTAACCACTTTTTAACACGTATGTGTTTGCACAGACTAAGCTTGAACTGAATACCTTCACTGAAGTTATTTGTATGATCTAGAAATAAACATAAGCATTTCCAGAGTAGAAAAGAAGCAGGTAAGGTCAATAAAAATCCTGTAGTGTCTCATGGCATAAGAAAAGAAATACAGAAGATGTTATCTGCCCAGGAGCTTATCTTTTTTCCTCTAGGTGAATTGAAAATGCCTTCTTTGACTAGTGATGTTCAATATACATTAGTACTAAAACACTATGTGTGTTATTTCTAGGATTATCTCAGACACAGGCTAGTAGTACAGTGATATTCAATTCACTATAGAGTCATTTATTCAACTTGGAAAAAATGTATATTATGCATTAAATATGCACTGTAATAGTTGCACAAATTTTTTTCTCAAATTTTAATCTACTTTGCAGAGACATGAATTTTTTACTGTAGCCAAGCTATGCCTCAATCCATTTGGATGCAATCAGCATTTTGGAACACGATGAGGTGATGTAATACTAAATTACAGTTCATATGCAGTTGTAATGGAAGAATAAAAGTGATGTTTGACACCTAACTGAAAAAGCAGCAAATATCAATTTAAAAAAAAAAAAAAAAAGACACTTTCCTACATGTAGGGAATATGTTTTTACTCCAATCAAGACTTCTTTTTTTAGTATTGTCTACTTGCCTCCATAAAGCTTCTCCGCATGTTTAGTTTTGTTCAACCCTCTACTGGTTTAAGTTTTCTGGAAAATATATTGTCTAGTTTGTATCTTCTAAGAAGATATTTTTGCTAGTTTAATTCATTTACTTAAGTCATCTGGAAAGCAGGCCAACTGTACATCAATTTAACAAGGCATTTGCAGGAATACCTCAAATATTAAAAACTAGTAGTAATATCTCCCATAGAGTTGTCAGTACAATCATCTCCCACAATCCTATCGATGTACCTGTGCCTGAGCACAGGAACCTGAGGATTCTGTAGTGTCCATTCAACTCTTAGCTTCCACTATAAAATGCTATCCTGACAGATATGCCACAACTATAAAGTGTTACAGCTTTCATGACAAAAATAGTTCCTCAAAAAATGAATTAGTTCTACCAGCATGTGTATCATTGGGAACTTGAGTTACTCAGCTATGACAAGTTACTCAGGATGAACTGGCTACTAAGGAGAAGCAAAGTTAACGAACCTTCCAACTTCCACAATCATTCAGTTGCTTTGCGTTTCATACATCACTAGAGAGAAGACATACCATAATGGCTTGGCGGAGAGAGATGCCATACAGCCTCTTGTAATAGCCTTTGATCTCATTCATATCAACTTCATGGCGTGAAACCATGATTCTGATGAGGTCTTTGTGCCGTGTCCCAGCGCCCTTTTAAAAGAAAGAAAAAATAGAAGGGGGGAGAGGGGGAGAGGGGGAGAGGGCAAAAAAAATGTTATATATGTTACTGGAACATGTTTTGTGTGTTAATCCATCAAACTTCTTTGTGGATGTGTTGAGTTCACATTCTATTTCTTTAATATCTTTCAAGAGGGGGTCCTCTCATATCCCTCTTCCATTTCCTAAGGACACAATTCATTTCTGACAGGCTACTTCCACATCTGGATTTCCTTTTTATGCATTTCTTTTAGTGTTTCCTAAAAAGAGACATGGCCTTCACTGTGCTTGCCAGACATTAGAGACAATCTAGACTTAGCTGCCTTCTTTATTATCTTTTTAAGAGTTCAACGACGTGTATTTTCTTAATGATTCACTATTTTTTTTTCATCTGCTGCTCCTAATCTTGTTGCAGGAAGTATGAAAACATATGCATATGAGATTGTCTGTGTCAGGGTCTCTAGCTGCTTCACTTGACTCACGTTCCAAATTTTCAAGGGCCATGGACATCTTGTCAAGGATTAGGTTTCTACAAGTTTCTACAAAGATGTAATTGTTTTCCGATTTACTTTTCAGTAATATTTTTGCAGTTTCAGAAATAAGAACAGTTGTAGTTAGCTTTCTCTCACTTTCTAGAGTGAGAGATATATGTGTAGATGGACAGATAACTCCCTGAACACACTGTAGCACACAGAGAAGTCCTCTTACGGAAAGACATTGAGAGGAAAGAACAGAAGGTGAGAGAGGAATACAGTGTGTTTCTTTCTGTGAGTCTTTTTTATCATACTAAGGGCTTATAGAGCTCTAACTAGCTTTTATTTTTCACCTTACAAAGCACCCATTGTTTACAAAGGGAAGTTCTTTCTTTAGATTACCTTCATTGCCAAGTGAAGTTTTTCGGCAAAGAAAGCTGGCTTGCTTGTGGCACATTTCACTGTAATGAAATGAGATAAAAATCACATCTGTTATATTTGTAACAAGTAAAAAAAGGTGAAAGTCTGGAAAGAAAACACTTAAAAGCAGTCTCAGTGTTCCTACCAGTGCATCGTATTTACCTACATCTTTGTTGCTTGTGTTCACAATATAGGGTAAGTAGAAGTTCCTTTCGTCTGTCTATTCAGACAGCAATTCACTCAGGGTAGAATAGTTATAAGACTGTCCTCTCTAGTTTAATGCCACAAAATTGAGAAAAATGTTGCAGTTCCCAAGAATAACCTTTTCTCCATTTCTGATATTAAGAGGGGTCTAATGAAACTCATTCTTTTACCCAAAGTACACTTGGCTCCGATACAAAAACCGAGAACAAGATGGATGTCTGGGTCAGGATTCCATTCCTGGTACACTAATAAGAGTGATTTAGATGAGTCACTTACCTTATCGTTCATGAGGAACAGTCTTGTTAAAAGTCTTAATATACACTTTTGTAACAAACGTTATAACAATATTTTCTTTAACAAAACTGTAGAACAAAAAATGTTATGTTTTTAATACTCATATGTTATAAATGTCTTTGAAAAACTAGGTTTAGAGATTAGTTTGGTTTTGGTTTTTTGAAGACAGATTCAAAACCACTGGATTTTCTATCACATATTGTGCCAGTTCTAAGAGCTCTTTTTGGCATGTTGACTTCCTGTAAAGATCTTCCTATATTGATGACACATCTGTTCTCCTTAAAAGACTTTTCTACATATCAGGAGAGGTATTTCCACCTATTCACCAACTTTAAATGACTTTAAATAACTCAATATGTAGATTTTCCAAAGTATCATTTAGCAAGTGTCTCAATGAAGCAGGGTAAGACCAGAATAGACTCCTATCAGAGCAAGTGTGACGGAACTAAGAAGTAAGTTTTCATATGGTTAGTATATATACTAGGTTATAATCTGCAGAACCACTTACCCAGAGCAGTCAGGCACCTCTCAATATCACCTTTCAGCTCCAAATCCAGTACTTTGTTCATGTCATGCTTGCTGTATTTTCTGTACTTCTGAAAGACTAAATAAGCAAATAGAACTCAGTGAACAGTGATGAAAATACAGTATTCTCTCTGCATTGCCTCTTTCTGTAGCAGCACACACAGATGACTCATCGTAGGCCATCTTTCTCATGGACTGGTGTAGTCAGCATGAGGAATGGGACTTTGTTAGAATGGTAGGGTTCATGTTTGTATTGGTGGGAACAGAGGTGGTCAAACAACTCCAAAGGAGAATGTGACATTAGGTGATATCACTCTTCCCAGGGCAAACTGGCTGAGGAACAAGACCAAATTGGGAAGCATTCAGAACCCCCAACACATTGATCCCTTGGCCTTGTGATGATTAGCCATGTGAGACCTCACAGTAATAGTTTTTTTAACAACCTCAGTGATATTTCTCATCACTAGTATGGAAAGAACAGCCGAGCTACCAACTGCACCCTTAGTCGGCATTCATCCAACTACAAAGACTTTTGTAGCAATTAGTGCCATGCCTGGTTGCTGTACCTTCTCAGAGTTCATGAGCATGTTATACTCAAAATACAATTACTGTGAAGCACCAAGTTTCATTGAACCTACCCCTTCGGAGATGTGGGTGGCTTCTTGTAGTAAGAACAGTAACAAACACATTAATATCTGTTCCTTTCCTTTTCTCTCCTGCCTCATACAAGGCCTGTCATAAAGAAAATATATAAGTAAACTTAACGTCAGTATAGTAAAGCCCAATACTATACTTCTGAGCCTACCAGACAAAGGTTGGCCACTGCTTGTCAATAATGAACTCTAGCCCTTGACACAACCCATAACAGAACTCTACATAATCTCAAAATAACTCCAGCTATATCAAACAATACTTAGATACTATTATGAGGTAAGTGAAGTATTAGAGAACATCATGCAGCAAATTCAGATATTTTACAATCACCATCTAGCTCTCCTGAGTATATTACACCCTTGAAGGAAGATACTTTTCATATGTAAAGATAGGCTCAGAGGATACACAGGGTTATGGTAGCTGGTTCTGCACATACTTTAGGAAAGCCTTGTCCCTCGATTCAAGAACTATGTTATAAACAGAAGAAAGATTGTGTCTAATTTCTACAGTTGTTGCCATCTACTTCACATGGTCTGCATGCTTTACATGAACTAGAAGGGGTCTTACAGAAATATCTCTGAAGCTAGATATTAGCATAAAGGTTTAATTTCCTTCAGATAACAAAGCACAAACTTCGTAAAATAGATCTCAGAAAAGATGAGGCTACATAACATGAATAAATCTTAGTTAGGTCTGCCGTGCACAGGATTCAGGTAGAATATTCACAGATGGAATTTGCAACCAAAGAAGCTCTGCAGAATACCAGGTATGATCTTACCCTGGCATCATTGTCGGCAAGGTCATCATTCACATGAAAATCTTCGCACCGGTCACCCTACATGAATAAATGAATAAAATTTCACTGGTGCTCATGATCATTCAGTTAACCAGAACTCAGCAGTTTATAGTTCTGACCTATCATCCTCATGCATAACTTACTAAGAATTATTACAGATAGATACTGTTTTGTCAATCATTCCGCAAATAAAATTGTATTAGTTAATCAATCAGAGCTCATACTTCAAAGGTTATCAGCAACTTATTTCTGAAATCCTACATTAAAATCTACAGGAAATATTTTTTCTTAACCTGAAGTTATAGGCTTGGAATCTATGATTTTCTCCCTGATGACCATTCCATAATCTACTTTCAAGTTGATTTGAAACCTGAAAATCAAACCATGCACATGGATGTATCAAAAATAATCCCATGTGCATTTTCAATCTTCATATATATGAACTCTTCAATCATCAACCATGCAGAGCTATAGACTGGGTGCAGAGTGGCTGGAGAGTAGTCAGGCGGAAAGGGACTTCGGAGTGCTGGTGGACAGGAAACTCAACATGAGCCAGCAGTGTGCCCAAGTGGCAAAGGCCAGTGGNCAGGGGAGGTTTAAGACTGACATTAGGAAGTTCTTCACTGAGAGGGTAATTGTTCATTGGAATGCTCTGCCTAGGGAGGTGGTTGAGTCACCATCCCTGGAGGTGTTCAAAGAGAATTTGGATGAGACACTTAGTGCCATGGTGTGGTTGACAAGTAGGAGTAGGTGTAGGTGTTGGGTCAAAGGTTGGACTCTATCTCAAAGGTCTTTTCCAACCTTACGATACTGTGATAGTATCAAATATTTATGCATTTTAAAAGGATCTTTTTATCAGACAGCCTCAGTGCTGTCTCATCTCAACATGCTTAAACATAGCATACCTTGGCTAGAGCAACCAAAGCCTTCTGAAAGTCTCCAGATGTGTCGGAGATAATGTCTTGTGTAAGATCTCTCTTCAGCACTGAATCAGAAGAAAAGGAATTCATGGTTTGTTTTAAAGTTAGCAACTAGGTCAACTAGGCCATCTTTAAAAGTCCTTTACAGCACAAACCATTCTATGATTCCATGATTTTTACAGCTTTTTCTTAATTTTCCACTTAATTATGACCACCAGAAATGACATTTTCTTACTTTCTTTCATTTGGTATCAAGCGAAGGGGTGTATTTTTTACATGCCCTCTAATCTCTGAGGCATGTTGTGAAATTGGAAACTAAATCTAACATCTGCTAAAAAAGTCCTTGTCTGAGATCTTGTGGGTGGCACTGTCTTGGGCTCTACAAAAAAAGCTTGAAGCTTTTTCTGAGCCATTTGTTTTGCAATCCTACTTCTAGTTGTTCTTAACACTGATCTCAATCAGACAGTACTTAAAAAGAAAAAAATCAAACTGTTAATTTGAACTTCTAACTCATACTATTTGAATGGAACTCTCTTCAAAAAATTAACATGTATTCTCAGAAAACATCATTTAGTTAGACAATATCAATTGACTGGATTAAACTCTACATATAGGAGATAGTATATATTCCATTTTAGTTCTCATGAGAGATTTTCTCTCTTTAGTTCACTGGTTGCTCCTTCTGCTAATATTATCTGTGTTCCTAACTCAATAAGCTTTTCTCTTTTTTTGAGCCTAGTGAGAACTTAAGAGGTCATCCAAGGCTTGGTTGCAAGAGAAGAAAAGCAAGTGTGTTTTGCTTCTGTCCTAGAAAGCATCTAAATATATGGCCTGCTCTAAAGTTCAGGCAGTGATGATGTGTCTTCTCCTTCTGTGTTGGCATCTACGTAGGTCAGAAAACATAGGAATTACCTCACTCTCTTAGAACTCTGCCAATCTTACATGAAGCTTCACTTACCTTGTACAATGTCATCTCAGATTCTCATATTAAGAAATGGGGCTGTGACTCTAACGTATCTGCTACAGAGTTATACTATTAAGACTCTTGCTCTGAATTACCTTCTTTGTAGTATCTGTTGGCTTCTCTGATCTCTTGGTTATTTCTTGAGGCCATAATCTCTATTAAGGTGTCTTCATCTGTTCCAAGACCCTGATAAAAATGGTTGAATTTTCAGAAATATTACTTGATACAGCAAACAAAATCTAGAAGACATAAGTTAAATTAAAAACACAGACCTGGCTTTGAAGGTCTCATGTGGAACAAGAAAGAAAAATCAAGAACATTGTGCTTCCATACAATATTGTTATTTCAGCTCTTTTTGAATTATTTTTTTATCACATCTAATACCACTGGTACCAAAAGAAGTGTCAAAGGGACCAAACAGTGCACATTAAAGACAGGATTGTAAAATTTATGAAAAAATTTAGCGCCTTGCTTTTTGCTTTCTCTTACATAAACACATATATGAACTCTATGGCTTTCTACCACCACATCAGCAGGTTTCAGAAAGCCGAAAGAGTTCATTCTCACAATTCGCAGCCAATCTCCTTCAACACTGAAACTCAGCAGAAGTTACTGGGTCTTACCTGGATTATCAATATAGATTTTTTTATACAAAATGAGGTTAGAATGAAGACAATACACAAACTTTAAAATCTAAGATCATTGTCACTTACAACCTATGATAATTACTTGGATTATTCAGGAAAGCATTTCTCAGAATATTTTGCCTTACCTTCATAGAGGCTCTTAATTCTTCAGCATCAAACTGAGCTGGAGTTTTAAGCAGCGCCACAACAACATCTTCCAGGTGACTTTTCAGAGCTTTTTTCAGGGCTTCTTCCAGACTCTGCAACAGGAAAAATAAAAAATAATATTAGTGAATGGTAAAAATATGTTGTCCAGGTACAGTCCAAAAATTCTTGCTCTCTGATGAGTCTTAGTCTACATTATTGTTTTAGCTACTACAAAGAATTATGAAGCCCTCATTGAAATTTTTACTTTGTCACCTTTAGGGTAGCGAAAGTGTGAGGAGTTTTCAGCAAGTATACAGCAGTGATTTCACACACTGCAATTCAGCCATATTCACCCTTTTACAGCATTAGAAGAGAACTCAAAATAGAGTGCTAGTTTTTTGGAAGAATATGATACTATACAGCTGTTCTGATGATGATTGAGTTGCTTGTCCAGATAACATTTTAATTCACCTTTTTATTGCATGAAGGACTGAAAATTTGCAGCAGAAACTGTATGGACATGCTATAATATTGGCCTGTGCAAAATTACAAGTCCTGAAGTTAAGATATGGGCTATATTCTAATTTGACATAAACTTAAGTTTAAGGGGAAAACCCCTAGCTAATTTATTCTGTCTTCTAGTTGGAAATGCTCAACACTCTATTTTGTTATATTAGAAGTTACAGCTTCTGTTTTGCTTTTGATGATGTGCCAGGAAATAGAGTATCTAACAAACTAACTGCATTAATAAAAATCTTAATAATGCTTCCAAATTGACCTCTCTATCCCTCCCTTTCTCTCAGCAAACTGTCTCCCAGGTGGTAGTGAAATCTCTGCATTCTCAGCAGTTTAGTGATTTAAAAGATCTCTAGGGCATTCAAAAAAATGGGAAAGTCAGAACTTCAAAATTATTCTTCTAATTTCAAAGTAGTGGCTGTCATATTCAAAGGCTCAGCACTGACAATATAGTTGCAGAGTATTATCATTTTATCATGGTTTTCACAAACTAGAGAAGGCAGTAACATTTTGTTCTATGAAGAGAAAACAATATGTACAATCTGATCCATGAAAAATATTGATATTCTGGGAGTAAATTTAAGCTTGGCTTGAATATGCTTTACCTTTCCTTTAGCCTGCTGATAGGCAGCTTTGATCTGCTGGCGCTGAGCGTTTGTCCTTTTAGTCAAGATGTCAATGATGGTAGCTTCATCCACACCTATGAGTCAACAAACAACAAAGTGTCTAGTATACTGGAAATATTTTAATGGTCTCTAGTGCGTCATTAAGCCAAATAATATTTTTTACATGTTATTAATCTCTATGTCCTGTTTTCTTGATATACTGAAATTTAACCAAAGGAAAAGTCATAATCTTCTATTGACTGCAATTAGTGATGTAGTGAAGAAACCAAATAAGTAGATTCCTACAGAAGACAGAAACCTGCATTTCTACACTTTCTCATAGCATGTTTTCGAATGTTCTGAGTGCAGAAGTTACACTACAGAACGACTAACAAAAAAAAAAGTGCAAGAGAAAAGTGCAAGAGAAGTATACACTAAGTTACCAACATATTCACTACTGCTTGCAGGTATTCAATGGGAATCAAATCAGAAATTATTAGATTAGTAGCTTATAATATTTTTTTATTCTCTAGAAATGAAATTTTTACATCATTTCCTTCAACATATTCAAGAATTTAATATAATATCAAGGTCTGTATTCACAATACAAAATATAAGATTTGAAAATAGATGAGTTTCTTTACCAGGTGGCATAATTTAATGTATTATCAAGATTTTAAAAGCAGAAGCGCCTCTCCTGTTTGCCATTGCCTCTCATTCTGATATTCTGTCCAGTGTTATTCTCAAATTATCCTAAGGAGAACTCCTATTGTAGCAGGTTAAATATTCCTCTTACCCTTTACAGTAATAGCTTTGTCCAAAGCAACAACATCAACTGATGGATCAAAGTTAGGATGTGACTGAACTCCAGGGCCCCCTTTTGAACTTTTCTGCAGAGGGAAAAATAAAATAAAATAAAATGAATGCGAATTCTAAAGAATATTTTTGCAAATGAGCAGTTTTAGATGCTTCAATAAACCATATATTTGGGATTTATAGGACTATCAAGGAACATACACAGTTTTCTAACTACAAAGAACTAAACAGACTCAGTAACAGATATGCATTGGATATATCCTTTTTTTATACTAAACAGAAAGGACTTTATGTAGTGTTTTAGGCATCTGAAGATCTATTTCTCAGAGTAAGGTGTATTGCACAGAAAAATATTTCTTAACTGTCACATTAGGCAATTATGTTGAAATTTTAAAGGCTCCAAAATCCACCACTAAATCCTACAGGCATTGCTACTAGGTTGCTACTAATTTCCACAGTCAACTTGTGCAAATTGTTTGTGTGTCATTAAGTGACTTCTCTGCTCAAATAGAAGGCTATGAGCACTTCTTGCCTGCAAGACCTTGGAGAAGAGTTCACTTCCAATTCTGCGAGGTAGTGGTGAACTGTTAGATAACTACTTTGAAACCTAAGATGTAAGCCATACTTTCAACACAGGCACTATCTGCTGGCTGCCTCTGCTGAATCTGTTTGTAGATGGGCACTCCCTAGATAACATCTAAAAGATCTCTGGGAATAAACTAGGGATGATAAACTCCAACATGTGACGGATTATGTGGCTTGCCCTTGGTCTGCAACATGACAAATCAAGTCACTGGTAGGGTCTACTTGTTACCAGCTTTTACAGAAACTATTAAATGCCTCAAGTTTCTTGGATGAAGTATTTATATAAAAATCTCCTTGGTATAATATATATGATATAAATTTCCTTGGTTATATTTTTATTTTTAAAAAAATGGTAGTTTAAGTATACTTTTTCAGAATAACCTATTCTCTTTGTCTTGATTCAACAAGTCAGTATTTTAAGCTTTTTTAAATTGTTTATCAACAAACAGAACCAGACAAATGGCAAGATCTTACAGATAGGTTTTACCTATAGCATCCTGTATCGTATTTTGTACACTTCTAATATCCAATAATTAAATATTCAACTTTCTACACAATGACGTCACTAAGAGTTGCATGATAACAGACAGACCGTATACTTCATGTGATGTCTTGCATGCTTTTTTAAAGATCACTGTGACTTGCATGATAAACCAAAAGAGGACTAGGACTGATTTGCTGCCTCTTCCAGCCACACTGAGCTAGTCTTTGTAGATTGTTTTCCATGACAAACTTATCTACCAGTAATAAAAAAACCTGTCTTTAATCACTACAAACAGAATTACTCAGGATGCTGGGAGTGCAGGGGAGATGAAATGGTGGAGCCAAAAGTTTACTCACAAAATGTTGTGGAGTCAAAATTACAAAATCTGCAAAGGTCTTGGACAGAAAATTGCACTAACTGAAATTCCTCCCTTATGTTCATTTTTTTAAAGATTAAAGGTCTTTCATGATCTCCTGAGACTTCGTATTGTGCTGCTTTACCTCTGCTGAGAGTCATTTCACTATCTTAATCAATTTCAACATCATCTTAATGCAGTAACTCTTGGCTTCTCATCACCATACGCCTCCTTTCTAATCAATACCGATACTGACTATCTTAGATGTTTTATTACATTCTTTGACTGTTTCCACAGTAAGCATGACATTTGATATAAAAACTGAGGTATATGCTAGTGGCTTTAGTTCCTCCTTTACATTCCTGTGCACTAAACTATGGCTTCCTGTACCTCAGCCTAAGTGCCCCTGTTCTTACACATTCACACATTTGTGCATATGAAAACTGCTTTAAAAAGGGTGATTGGAATGAATCAGTGATGGGCCATGTGGACTACAATTTCATTACAATAACTAGTTCTACCTAGGAATAGATAATTAGACTGGTATGCACAAACAAGAGTAATTTTTCATCTGATAGCAGACTTACAAGGTCTATACTAGATTATATGCTACAAGAAAAATGTGTTCTCGTTCCAACCAGTTGGAGTTCTGCCTTTTGATTATATGAAAGACATTTACATCTGATTCCTTTAAAGTATTTCTAAAAGTACTTGAAAATAAGCATGACATTCTAAAAAGCCGATAATACTTACAATACATTCCTGTTCCTGATTTTCCATGAACCATGCCTGTTTCAGAAATTCTGATACCATAGCCATGTTGAAAAAGTTTCTGGGAAAAGCCATTCAAAATTACAAATAAGATTTCATAATTTTCAGCACCAATGCAGCTCATTTCCCATTCCCAAGCCCCTTTCTCTTGAACTCTGACATGAGGGGATTAGTTTCCCAAGCAGTAATTGGCCTGTGCTATAGGAAGTAGGTAAATTGTTTTACATTTGGCAGGTGATGTAATTCTCCTTAATTGCTTGCTCACCCCTACACCCTTAGCTACACGCACAAGTTTTATATAAAAAATAAAACAGCAAACTAATTAGATCATTTGCTTATTTACTGTGGCAATACCTAAGCATCAGCATTGACTTACAAAGGGAAGTGACCACAAACAAATCAGAATCTGTCTCTCCCCATTAATTAGGTAATTAAGGTGTCAGAAATGCCCATTTAGCTTCCTGAATATCTGAGTCTGCTCAAATTCAGTGGTAAACAAGTATTCTTGTCTGATCATTTGCTGAGGTTTTTGTTATCTTCAGACAAAAGATAGTCCTTTGTTAAATGTATTCTCATGTAATTTCCTCAACTAGCCCCTTCTTAAAGAAAGTGAGTAAAATCAGGCAGTTTCACCTATACTATTCCTTATTTCTTATGTAATTCCTCCAGTTTCTACAAAACATAGAGCATTACTCAGGAAAGGAAAAATTTTTGCTTATTACTGCTCAAAATGAAAATCAGTCCAACTTTTCATAAGATACTATGCAGAATGGGGAAAAAGACAAAGGGTAATGTCATTTAACATTTAGCACCCAAAATTATTGAAGTTGCTTCCTAAAAATTTCGATGTGAAGAGTATTCCGTTTTCTAATAGAAACAATGAGGGACCAGACATTAGAAATTAGTATTTCTCAAAGTGATTTTGATCCATTCAAAACATAGTAAATACTACAGATGTCTTGATTTTAAAACATACATATAAGCAATTAACTAAAGATAATTTTGCTGGGTAAAATTGATTGTCTTTGAATCTAGTGTAAAGAGACAGATGCTATTCCTGGTCTTGGGGTAGATTGTATACGTGAGTATAAAAAATGATGATGCTTATACTGCAAACATACTTGCCTTACTTATGTCCCATATCCCACAGGAAGGACAAAAAGTTCTCATTTAAAGTGGTGCACACTTGCAACCAAGCAGCAATAGTTGAAGCCCAACTGCTTTTTTGCCTCGTAGCAAAACTGTGAAAGTACTTCCAGGTTCAACTGTGAACAAAGTGGCAGTTACCTCCCACAGTCCTCCTCCAGCTCATCTCCACCCTTGCTTCCCTTCTCCAAGACAGGAGACACCTACATTCCCTCTTCCCCAGAAAACTCTTGCTTATGTGTCCTTCCCTCAGACCTGAGGGCACAAAATTCAGCTCTGCCCGTGCTGCTAGAACAACTGCAACTGACTCTGGGTCTGTATTTGTATGTTACTCAGAGCAAGCCTCATCTGGGTAAATAAAGAACAGAATGTTGTGTAAGTTTTAAGAACCAATTTACTGAGGATCAGAAAAACATGCTTACCTTACCACTAAAATCAGTATCTTATCAGACTGTTAAAGTAAGTCCTGTACCCTTCTTATGTTGAAAGAAGTATATGAGGCCAGATGAAGTGCTATGGTATCTAAAGTCCTGCTGGAATTTATAACAGCAGACAAAAAGGCCATATGCAGCAGGATGAAAACATTTTAAAATCTCCTTACTAGGTGTACTGAGTATAATTGTTTAAAAATAAGAAGTAAGATTCAGTCTCCCAGCACTAGATCTGAGCAGAGGTGGGACCAAACTATGTTATAGTTAAATAGAGTAACACTTCTCAAGAGTAAAGCTGGTAGACCTGGCTCCAGGGAGAAATGATAATACAGCCATTTCATCTGCCTGTCCCTGTCCCCACCTGTCACATTCAGCTCTAGAGGTTTTGCTGCTCTTGGGGATGACTAGATCAGAAAGTGGCTAGCCTACACTAAATTTTGTTAATTAAGTCTCCAAACGTTCCTGTCTATTGTAATTTAAATTAGAGATACAGTAAAAGAATTCCGTGCTTTAAGAATTAAGTCCTTTTTTTAACTTGTTTTCAAATAAAGGCAGTGTGGCATGTAGATCCATCTATTTCCATCTAGTAAACAAATAACGCAATTTTAATAGAAGTCAAAGTAGACAATAGATATTGAGATGGGCTAAAGACCTAATTTCACTTGATTTGGCTCAAAAAGTTAAGAAAACATTTAACACATAAAACTGGCTG
This sequence comes from Geococcyx californianus, assembly GCA_013389885.1. NCBI lineage: Eukaryota > Metazoa > Chordata > Aves > Cuculiformes > Neomorphidae > Geococcyx > Geococcyx californianus. Next base: position 5,168 of record VWPV01012146.1, on the reverse strand, counting down.
CTTTATAAGAAATTCAGGCTAATGATACAAAAGAAGACAGTCAGCCCCTTTACAGTGTAGAGGTCTTTCCCTGTCCTTTGTCTCACACCATTTTGAAATGCAAACAGCTCATAGAAACATTAATGAGATCTGGGAGGGTTAAATTCAGTCAAAATATTATTGTAATTTATTATGAAAAGGATTTTAAAAACTGGTGGCTTTCTGCCATTTATTTTCCTCTATTTTTGAGCTCAGAATTAAATCTATGACTTTTCTATGAAAAAATATATACATCCACAGTGTGTTGCAAATGGAATACACCATTAGAAAAGTGTGACATTTCTACCTGGTTACTCTATACCAAATACCTACTTCACAGTCTTTTTTTTTGACAAAATACAGCCCAGGCCATGTGCCCTACATCCTAAGCTGGAATGTGTAGACATCCCATTTAAAAGGAAGAATGATCAAGAACTTAAAATTTCTTAGTTTGAAAAATATTGTGATTTTTACATGTTATCATTTCTGATTGGAATGATCAACATTTCATCTGGAATGAAAAATTAGAGATCCAGACTGATAGCCCTAACTCTTGCTTCATAAGAATTACTTTCATATTATTTTCTATCTGGCTCTCAGTCCTCAGAAAAAAGCACCCTTTGAACTGGACATATGCAAAATTTTAAATTTTTTGAGAAAATATTTTATATTTATTGAAAATATTTAAGGAACCAAACTAAGACTTTCACACTACAGCTTCTGTCAAACAGCACCGTTTCTCCATGGTTATTTAGCCATATCATTAACTGTATCAGACATATAATCTGTGGTTACTGTCTAATGCTAGTTACCAGGATGTTAATGCAAATAAAAGTTATCACACCCTATAAGAAAAACAGGCAGTAGCTTTAGCACAATAATTTATTTTACAGTGGGTAAGTCTATTGAGTATGAGTTATTACTCAAGAATATCAAAGAGAAAAACAATTTCATTCTTGGAAAATTCAGTGGAAAGCTTTCACAGAAGAAATCCCAGATGAAACAGCCTTTACTTATGTGGGTTTGTCACTTAAGTTCTCAGTCACAAAACCAGGGCTTTGCTCTTATGTTTCTAAAAGACTGCTTTGCCTCATTTTCATCACTTCCTTGAGCACAGGCTCCTCTACAGTCCCAAAGAAGTAAAACTGTTGTTGAAGTAACAAATCTTTCTTATTTTAAGTTTCCATACAAAGCACATTAGTTGTCCGACACCTAAAGTTTTACTGTGGATTTCAACAGCAGCTTAGTAGAAAGGTAAGGGGAAAGTATAGGGAATAGTCATCTCCAACTAAGTTTGCATTTAACCTTTTAAACTTTTTTTTCCAAATTCCTTACATGCATTAAATAAAAGTAGCAATTGTCCAAACCCTTTGGTGTACATGAAAAATTTCAAAACTGAAAGAATCTCCCCTGCCTACACCCATTTTTTCCCATGCCAAGAAATTAAATGCACAGAAAATTACACCAGGTCACTTCATAAATTCAATGTACGATTCTTAAAACTTGTTTGGTCTACACAGAGCAGCAAAAACTACAAAAACCTACCTTCTTCCTCACAAATACCACGTTTCAGGGCAGCACAACCGGGAGTAAGAGAACAGAGGGCTTGTGATGCTTTTATAGCACCGAGCAGCAGACCCCACCTAGCAACCAGTGTGTTTGCAAAGCTCCAGCAACAGCCTTCCTTCTGCAGCAGCTAAATCTGGATGCTGTCCAAAACACTGAACCACACAGAAAAAAGTCATTGCAAAACTATGTGCTGGAGAAAGCAGGAGCAAATTTCAGAACAGAGAAGACAACAAATGAGCATGCTTTGGTCGCTTTCCTCCCCTGTCACGGCCACACCCCTCACAGTAGTAAGCTGCCATAATTCTTTTTAGATTGTAAGACTAAAATGTTAAAAATCTAAACTTGAATTTCACATTTCAACATCTGATACTACTTTAAAGTGAGCATATTAAGACAAATCTTTGCTTAGTGAAAGAGAAAAAAAAGTCTGGAGAACAGTTGATGTGGCTTCTATTACCTCCACTTCTTCTCCACATGACCCCAAGAATTTAATATTGATACCCTATATACCTGTGTCTTTTAGAAGGGCAATATCTGGCATCTACATAATTACAAAGAAGTTGAAACATTCAGATTAAACTTGAAGTTCAAAGTGAGAATGATTTGCACAAGATGAAGGATTTCATCAGCTCGCTAGAAGTGGTTTTCCGCAAGCACTTCCTCACCAAGCCAGCCAAACACATTTTCAAGGGCATGTCCAACGTGGCACCATACAACATATCACTAACATCTTAGACTGGCCCAGAAAATAATGTAGAGTGAAGAAATACCACTTCTTGAACCAGAAACATGTGCAACTAGCAGATTGGCCTCCCATTTGGCTGTAATCCTGCTTTCTGCTCACCTGGACCTTCTGTGAAATTTAGGTATCTTCAGAATGAGAAGGTACAACTGATCGGCCTCTTGTGAATATACGTGGTATGCAGTCTGCCCTGGAAATCCAAGTGTAGCAACTAAAATGGGAAGGAAGAGGAACAGACTACTGGGTAGCATTAGAAGGGACACTCACAAATTCCTCAAATGTCGGCTGGGATTTGCTGTGGAACCTAGACTGGGATCAAACTGTGGGTTGGTGTGCTGTCCCATCCCATCCCATCCCCATCTGCATCCCTAGGGAGGTGCCTGATGCCTGGGACTGGGACTGTCCCCAGTGTCCCCCAGCTGTCCTGCTCCTGTCTGAGGTGCTAGGACAAGAGCGGCTGCCTGACCCTGTCTTGCCAATGCCTATGGGGACACCACCTGCCCAGTCCCTGCCTTCAGGGAGTGCCCAGCTCCACCAGCTCTCTCACAGCAATTTCCTTCTGCATGTTGTTCTTTCCTTTTCTCCTGTACATTTCACATAGTATCTGACAAAATATTTCAGTTATTTTCAGTGGCTGAATAACTGAAGGGGGCTACCAGCAGACAGTGAAATTATGAGTAAGATGTAAGGTTGTATTTGGTTTTGTTTATTTAATTAAGATGTGTGAAGCTCAGATTACTCTTGCCCACCTGTCCTTGCCCACCTGTGTTAGTATGACACTACCAGTTTTACTTCACTGGTGTCAGATGTTGGTCAAATCTTTTGTTTACTCTCTTTTTCTGGAACTGTTTCCCTTGTCTATTAATCAGCATGCCTTATTACAATCCTTTCATACTGAAAAGCTGGAAATCTGTGCATGTCCCTGTTGCACTTAGCTGAGTCTTTTGAAATACTGAAATAACATAGAAACCTGGGTCGTGCAGACTTGGAGCATCCTTATAAGTTTTTGGCATTTTCTCAGTAAAGAAAATAGCACAGCAGCCTTCCAGAAGGCCTGTAATGGTAGGAATGTGTGTTACAAGTATTTAGTAAGACACCAGTCCACACCAACACTGTTTTCTAAGACGCTTTCTCAATAATTGAACTATTATCCCATTTTCATAACAGTAGATCTTGACCTCTTTTTTTTTATAATTGTATTTTCTTTCAAGCCTGTGTTTCTCATTTCAGAATGATCTGACATGAAGACGTTGTGTTACAGCTCATTGCAGGAGCCGTTTGAATGTGCTTTTCCTTCTTCTTAAGGGGTGGGGAGGTATTTACTCATCAACTTCCTGAAGCCGGAGTGAGTGAATCACTACCAGAGCTAGAGACTTTTATTGTACAAAACACTTAAGCTTAAAAAATTCAATTTAATTGAAGGGAGCTTTGGTGTTTAGTGTTAAGATTTTACCTGTAACTCCATCATTGGTTTCATGAAGTTGTAATAATTTGTGTATTGTTTACTGTTGACCTGCTAGTAGTTCTTCAGAAACGGCCAAGTATCCAGCTACTGTCAGAGTATAGATGAGACATAAAGAAACAATTTTCCTTGTTTATAGAATCATAGAATTATAGAATGGTTTGTACTGGAAAGGACTATAAATATTACCCAGTTCCATCACCCCTGTGACATGGGCAAGGACAGCTTCCACTAGATCAGGTTGCTCAAAACCCAATCCAAACTGGCCTTAAACTCCTTCAGGGATGGGGCATCCATGACTTCTCTGATTAACCTGTGCCAGTGCCTCACTACCCTCACAGTGAAAAAATTCTTCCTAATGTCAAATCTAAATCTCTCCTCTTTCAGCTTAAAACTGTTACCCCACTGCATTCTCTGATAAAGAGCCTCTTCCTAGATTTCCTGTAGGCCCCCTTTAAGTATAGGGAGGATACTCTCAGGTCTTCCACAAGCCTTCTATTCTCTAAGATACACAAGAACAACTTTCTCAGCCTTTGATGTCTCTCAGATAGTACTAGCATCACTATTTTGATACAGTGGTCAACATAGTATGGAATATATTCGTTGCAGAGAGAAATAGAAATATATTAAAAAAAAAAAAAAAATAGAAAGGAAAAATAGTCGCTTTTGGTATGCCAGATCCGGCCTTGCCAAGAGTTTCCCTAGAGGGTGGAGATAGCAGACGGAATTTCCCCAAGTAATTCATCCTACACTAGATGACAGCAAAATGAGTCAGAAATTTTGTTGGAGCCTGGGAGAAAGATCAGCAGACTTCACATCTATATCAAAGGCTGACATCTGTCCTGCTGTAGCTCTGTTCTAGCTGGGATGCCTTAAAGAACACTTAAGGTCTGGGATATTTGGAAGAGGACTGTTCTACCTACATCCAGCCAAAGAACCCCATTTTAGAAGAATCTGCCTCACTCATCTTTTGCACTTTGTGACTTCATTTGTCTTCAGTAGCTTTTATCCACAACCTTCAAAACTGAGCAGAAACACATTTCTCCATTTTCTTAGAAAGACAGGACCTGCAGAGTAACCAGCTGTACTCAGATTTCTAGTAATAGAAACAGTGATATACATGATAAAGATCTAAGAGCATGTAACGTCACCCCTGTATGAGTTACAATAATCCTACTGAAGGCATCAATACTTCTAAGAAAGCATTTCAGTGAAAACAGCTGTATTATCCATTCACGTGCACCTAATCTGCATGATTCTAGGCAGGTCCACCTAGACTCAAGTTGTGTGTGTGAGTACCCCCATGATCCTGTACCTTAGGCTAGGAGGCACAGAAATTCCAGTCTAGACACAGACCTGGGGTTTTTTGTTTCATGT
>VWPV01012145.1:0-27450 GCA_013389885.1 Geococcyx californianus | reverse complement strand
CCAAACCATTCTGTGATGGTTCTATGACTCTATGAGATGAATATGTGGCAGAATATATGGTTAGACTTATATTTCCTTGATGTAATATAACTCATCACCACAGATCACATACTTTCTGTACCTCATAGTTTCTGAAGTGATTAATGTTATTATTTTGTTTGTTCATTTGTTTGTTTGTTTCGATAGTGATGTATCTACATTAGACATTCATTAGTATTTACATAGCCCCAAGAATAATAACCATAATTGAATTACTTTGCTGAAAAACTATTTCCACACAGATTTTATCTACCCTCCTAGTGACAAATATACCACCCAACCCCCCAAAAAAAAGTTTGTGAGGAGAATTAAATTTAAAAAATAATAAGCTTGTGAGCAGTTCAGGTATTTTGGGAACAGGATCCATATAGGTTTGATAAATAGACTGCTGTGTTCTTATTCTCTTGGGATGTGTTTGTGCAATCGCCTTCAGAAAATATATGACATGTTGTATAGATATGCTTTTGCAAAATCTGTATCCTTTTGATGTATGTGAAATCATAATATCACAGGGGTCTTTTTTGTCAAGCTGAAACTATACAGCTGCTCCCTGCGATGTTTAGTTCTTTTTACGTAACTGGCTTGCAGAAGGAAATGTATGTATCTATTCTACTACGAATGGATATTTCAGTAGATGCCAGATCATAAAATCACTTTACACCACTTCTTCGAGGCAGTTTATGATCACTGGATATTGGGCCTTTGGTCCATGATATGGGGCATTGCCGTATTGATTAAATGCCTTAGGCTGTTACAGGGGAAAAAATAAGGATATTTAATCAATAGACCTGCCCTTTAGTTACTGTTCCTGTCAGGCTGGAACAGAAATAGCTCAAGAAAGGGGCAGCTTCTCATACAGTTTAAGGGAGTTAAAGTTTGAAGAAGGGTAAATAATGTCTTTCCAGCCCTGTGAGGGAAGATAATCAACTTAGCAATCGCAAGTGTAGAGATTAAGGTACTAGATCATTCTGGCTTAGGTGTTCTGAAGGCTTCAGAAGGGACTTTGGGTCTCAGAAGGAAGCTCTGAAGAAACTGTGGCTTCAACATGGGTGGAATAAATATGTCCTTATCCTGAATGTTACCATCCATTATTTAAAGGGAGCCTACAGGAAAGATGGAGAGGGGGCTCTTTATCAGGGAGTGCAGGGATAGGATGAGGGGTAAGAGTTTTAATCTGAAAGAGGGGAAATTTAGATGAGATATTAGGAAGAAGTTTTTTTCCTGTGAGGGTGGTGAGGCACTGGCACAGGTTGTCCTCAGAAGTCATGGCTGCCCCATGCCTGGAGCTGTTCAAGGCCAGGTTGGATGGGGCTTTGAGCAACCTAATCCTGTGGAAGGTGTCCTGCCTATGGCACGGGGGTTGGAATTGGGAGATCTTTGAGGTCCCTTGCAACCAAAAGCATTCCGTGATGATTTTAAGATGATGATCCATGAGGTTTAATTGAGTCTCAGCTAAAGCATTTCATTTAGTGAGCTAGTTCAGGGGATGAACCTCTCCGCATCTGTGCTATAGTAAAAAGGAAGAAGCAGTTTTCCTAAGAGTGCCTAACTTTGTTATTGAATCTCATGACTGCGGTGTTTTCTTGTCATTTCTTACCTGTGTGATGTCACTGTATCTCAAGACCTGTATCTTTGGGTATATTCCCTTGAATACTGTCAAGCGGGTGCAATTTATCTCAGGAACATTTGATGCCTTCTTTGAATCGTCAGTGCTTTTATTATTATCAATGCACAGAAACAGGTACTTTTAGGACACGATTTGTCCCATCTATTTTCAACATTTGTCCTTGGCTGAGGGGGTGCCACAACAATCTCCTTTCACTAGCACCTGTCTCCTACCATGGAGCAAAAAATGATCCTAGGTTGACAGGTTCCACCCAGTAGAAATCTATGAGGGTGAGTCCTCCTTTGGATGCTGGAGGAGGCTTTAATTCTGCGTTGGAATGGTTAAGAATAGGCACCTATTTCTGCTTCATTTTGAAATGGATATGGATAAATTCCAAGTTGGAAACAGTATCTTCTACGAAGAAACCAGAGGCATATATAGATTATCAGAATGAATAGTTAGAGGAAAATTTATGACCTCCTACTTTTACTGTCCTGGCAGGAAAATATTGAGCATTCAGGGCTCTCGGATGTAGCAGAGAGAAAACATAGCAAGAATCAATGCCTAGAAGCTGGAGCCAGACACTTTCTGGGTGAAGGAAAGGCGTTTTACTTCATTATTTCTAAAAGTGAGGATAGTGAAAAAATGGTGGAAATTGCCAAAGGAACAGTAGGTTATCCATCTTCTGATGCATTCCAGTCAAGAGTGGTTGCCTTACTCAATGATAGCTTTCTCCAAGGAAGTGATTTATATCTGATGCATAGGAAACATGTGATGCAAAGATGTCTGCCTCAATTAATTAAGATGACCTAATTGTCCCTTCTCACTCCTATTCTGTGGGAATTCATGCCAAAAAAAATAAATTACTTCTTGAAAAAAAGTAGTCACTCAAAACAATGTGCCTAATTATCTTTGTGCAAACAGCTCTTACATGGTTGATGTGGACTTGGCATTTGCTGCCTGCCTTTATTTATCTGCAATATTTTTCTAGAGCATAACAAAGAACTGGCTTTTAAGAAGGTTTCTTGGATTTTGATACACTTCAGTCATTGCTGCTTGGGTTGGAAAGGGCTGATGTATGCATGCAAGAATAAATACAGCTTTACAGCATACAACTCGTTAAGTCAACTTAACCTTTGTGTGTCCAGTCTATTAACAGTAATATCAATTAGCTGTAATGCTTCCAGGTCCTGTACCACCATTAGGAAATATCTTTTTTCAGCTAAATCTGTGATTATTTGTTTTCTTCTTTTTTCTTTTTTTACTCAGTGGAGAAAATCATTGAAAGATCTGTTGTAAATACCGCTACCAGTAAGGGATAGATTCTCATATTCAGCAAGGTCTAAAATTTGATTAGCTTTATTCCTTAAAAAAAAATTCTATATATATCCTAGCACAGTCAAAAGCTTCAGGGCTGGGTTTTAGCCAGTTAAGTTCAAGGTGAAGTAAGAGCTCTGGCTGCTGTTGGAAACATTTTGTTGTAGAGTTTGGGCTGGTACATGGCAGTTTAGAGATGAGCTGAAATCACCAACTCTTTCCACAAAGACAAGAGGACTGTTGCTCCCCAAAATTATGAAAGGACTAATCAATGGGACAGTGAGTCTAGAATATGCGTGGTCTGTTTAGTAGCTTGCATGTCCTAAGAAATTATTTTAGTGCCTCTGTTTACCCCTCTCTGAAGGAATTTTCTACCGAAGCGATCCAGTGAGGTGTTTGAAGACTTTATGGGTTTTCCAAGAGAATTCCAGTGTCTGAAGGACAAGAAGCAAAGACGAAGTGTTGATTTTTGTTGGAGCAGAACAGAGGAAGACTACAGTGAAAAGGAGGTTGTTTTGTATGAGTAATTTCTCAGATTTTGGAGGGATTGCAACATGAATTTGCTCAGATGTTGGAACGTTGAGAATTGCTGGCGTGACAATCCAGGGAAACTTCCTGTGATTTTGATACAGAAGGACATTTATTGATTCATAAGAGCTCTAACCCTTAGAGAAGATGGAGAATAAACAAGGTTTTTATGCTGTACACATCATACAGAATACAAGAGGTGCTCATTTTCTCTCCACTTCCTTCATAGTTAGACCTCCATAATGATAGATAAATTACAAATCTCCTCCTGATGGAACTCATGGCTTTAATAGACTAAACACTCAGAGAAAGGAAGAGCATATGCAGCTCTGGTTTACAGACAGCTAATGGGACATAAAGGTTGTGTAAGGAATTCTTGGTTACATCTTTATTAGTAAATACCATAGGATACAGCCCCAAAGCTATCCTTCATAGCTGAGTTATGTGTCCTTTTAGGATGGCTGCGAAGAAACCGAAGCACTGCAATGTAAGTGTCCGTTGGCAGTGGTCACTGTACTATATTAACCTTTTGACTTTGCTCAGGAGCTGTCTGGGAAAGTATTGGTTTGCCCAATCCAAAACTGTGCCCAAACAATGCAATTCCCTGAACCACTGCAGAGCAGTGCTGAGCCACTGTGTAGTTTGCTGATAGTTATGTGGCCGCTGAATCCTTGCTTCCACTGGATGCTCGCCTTTTGTCTTTCCTGTAATTCTGCTGGGCTTTTGTTTGTCTATTTTGTTTCTATTGGGGTGATGGTTTTGGTTTTTTGTTTTGTTTTGTTGGGTTTTTTCCTAGTTTATTTGGAAAACTGGAGATAACAAGAGAGATAGTGGCAGCTAATGCTAATCAGGATGTCTCATCAGTATTAGAGCAGCCCAAGACATAGATTGCTGAAGATTAATTCAGTTCTTAAACAACAGATTGAGACATTTCAGTGGTTTCAAGATAATCCAAATTATACCCATCTGTGTCAGACAAGATACAAGACCTAGGGCAGACTCATGCCCTTCTGGATCAGTTGGAGGCCAGGTGGGATGCCTTGAAGTCTTTCAAATGACACTGGACTCCTAAATATCTGAACTGAGCCTCAAAATTCAATCTCTGCACAGTTTTCCCTTACTCCAGCCTTGAGGGGCTACTATGCAGATGCATGCTCTTCCTTTCCACTTCTTCATTACCTTGCTAGAAAAATGCTTTGGACACATTGTCCTCATCCTCTGGTGTCAGTTTTCAATGGCATAGATAGTTCCTTTTTTGTGTGTACTACATTTCTGAGGTCTTAGAAAGTGATCAGTGTACCCATGATACATTTCTCAATGCTTAGTTTTCTTCGCTTGACACCCTAATACCTTTTGAAGCCTTGGTTTAAATTGGTATCCTAGTTTCTCAATGGGAGAAAGAGAAAAGAGATTAATCCGGTTTTAAGAGCTGTTCCTCAGTCACTCTGCATTGATTTTTGTGGAACTGTTCTTTAACTGTATTTTCCACCTGACTTCTTATGGCCTTCTGATGAAAGTCAGTCTTCAAGTGCAGGGTTGGATTTACATTGATTATTCCCTTTGTTGTCTTTCTATGATGCCTTTTGAACTATGAACTCAGTGTTGTGCCTTGGTTGCAAAAGGCGTTTTATCACGCTGGTTGTAGCTGTGCTTTAAGCAGTTGAATGTGACAGGCATCCAATCCTTCTCCTGTGCAAATGAAGAAAAAAACTCCCACCCTATATTAAACTACAATATGTTTCTAAATAAAAGATGTATTAACATCTGCCAACAAACTGTTTGCATTTAGAGGCTGTGGGATGAGAGAGATGAGCAAAAAAGTGCATGACACGGTTGGGATAATTGTGTAAGCAAAGGCAAAGGCTCGCAGATCTCATATTCTAGATGTATTAGTGCTGCCCTAAAGAAACATTTGCTCCTGTGGGTGTGGTGAAACTGTCATGTTTTATTTCAAGGGGAGGATGGGTGGTAAGCACTTTTATATTCCAGTTCAGTGATGGTGCTTTGCAGGTGATTGGTAAAGTTTAGCATGGATTTACCGGGGGTGAACTATGGCTGTTTGCCTGCCATGGTAAAATAACTGGATTTGGATCTGAGAAGAGAGCAATCTCTAGCAAGACTTTCTTGGATAAAATATTTCTGTATCCAAGTTAGGATGTTAGGTAGACAACTTGATGAGTAAAACTGACTGGCTGATTGGACTCAGAGAGTGGAGACCTGTGAAAAGCAAGGTGCCATGGGAGGCTGTCCTGAAATCTGTCTTCTTTAACATCTTTATCAATAACATCAAAAAGACGATGGAGAGTGTTCCCAGTAACTTAAAATTGGGTGAGGACCAGTTGGCACACTCAAGGGCAAGGTTGCTATCCAGAAGAACCTGGATAGGTTGGAGGAATGGGCTGGCGAGAATCTGCCTAAGTTCAACAATGACAAATGCAAGGTCCTGCATCTGGGGAGGATTAATCCTTTGCAACAGAACGTGCTATCAATGATTGACTGAGGAGAAGCTCTAGGGAAAAGGCCCTAGGGTGCTGGTAGAAAGCTTGCTGACCGTAAATGTCCCAGCAGCAAAGAAGGTAATCTGGGCTAAGTGAGCAGAAGCACAGCCAAGAGATTGAAGGAAGTGATTATCTCCATCTGCTCAGCACTTTTTTAGACTGTAGATAGTCCATGCAGGTGTGGAACTCTCAGTACAAGAAATGGATCAAATGGAGCAAGTTCAGGAGAAGACATCGAGATGGTCAGGCCTGGAGAGTTTCCCCAGTGTCTGGTGTGGGATGAGGCTTTGTCAGACTGGAGAAGAGATTTCTTTGGAGGGACCTCATAGCAGCTCCCTGTACCTATGCGGAGGATTATAGAGAGGAGCAAGCCAGGTTCTTCACAGTGGTGCATGGTGGGACAATGAGAGACAACAGACATTAACTGACACAAGGCATGTCCAGACTGCATCTAAGGATCCTCACAAAGACAGTCAGATATTGACAGAGACTTCTCAGAGAGTTTGTGCAGTGTCCATTCTCAGGGAGTTTCAAGACCCAAATGGAGAAAGCCCTGAGCCACCTCATCGGACCTCATACATGATCTTCCTTTTAGCAGGAGTTTGGACTACAAACTAGAAACCCCCTGAAGCCTCTTCCAGCCTGAATTATTTTGTGATTCTGTGGATGGCTCCTGCATGACTGAGGGATGCAGTGTGCTCTGTAGCGATAAGCACCACGCGAAAGAAAAATTATACCATTCGGCTTTGTAAAGATAATCTGGAGAACAGTTTCGATTAGCTTTGTTGCCTTAGTAAGAACCTTGTTCCACTATTTAATACATCTTTTGAAGGTACACAAAGTGTTAATTTATTACTGTTTTCTTTAGAACACAAGTACTAATAATATGGGCCTAGACACAATTACAGCTAATAAATCAAGGAGTAGTTTTCCAAGATTTTATGTATTTGTTATTCTCTACTGCTTTTTTTTTGCTTTTGCTTTATCTTTGTCTATCTCCTCACAGACATATATATATATACGTTCTCTAAGGCTGCCCCAGAAATATTTGGAAATCTCTTCTTTGAATAACATGCATTTTTCCATATACCAGCAAGGAATCCAGATAGATTTGTTAATACCAGTTTTCAGCAGGAGCAAGAGCAAGTTATCAGGTTATAAAAAAACCCATCCTTATCTACTCTTTTTAGCAGTAGAATAATTCATATATGTCATTTACTGAATCTTTGGAAGACCAGCAGGACACAGTCAGGACTGCGATATATGACCTTCATCAGGAAGGTAAAAAAGTGTATTTCTTTGGTATTAACTGTTTCTGAATGCAGACTGTCAGTGCATTTGAACTTGAAAAGATGGCTTCTAAAGGTAAATAGAGTTGACATTTTGATAGCAATGCAGCACTTACGTTACTTTTTGGTGAAAAAGAAAAAAGGAGATATTTTTGGGTCCTATCTGAGTAGCCAAACTAGCAGTGAGTGCCTTTGAGCTTCAAGAGTGATGCATCATCACACCAGGGTCTTAGTCAGGGTCTTTGGTCTATGAGACCATCACAATTTGGGGAGCGTTGGATCTGAAAAAAATCATTAAAAAGTCATATTCTTGATTAAAACTCAGTCAGGCTCCCAGAGAATAAACTAAAAAAATTCAGGTATAAACATTGTGAATTGAAAACATCTCTACTCTATGTCATTATTGTCTTTTACATCATTCAAAATGTGTGACTCGATCAGCTAGTACATGAAATCCAGTTGGAAACCAGTCACGAGTACTGCTCCCCAGGGTTCAGTGCTGGGACCGGGCCTGTTCAAAATCTTCATCAATGATCTCGATAAAGAGACTGAGTGCATCCTCAGCAACTTTGCAGATGACACNTGAGGGGCTGGAGCGCGTCCAGAGAAGGGAATGAGGCTGGGGAGGGGCTGGAGAACAAGCCCTACGAGGAGAGACTCAGGGAACTGGGGTTGTTTAGCCTGGAGTAGAGGAGGCTGAGGGGAGACCTCATCCCTGTCTGCAACTGCCTGAAAGGAGGCTGTGACAGGGTGGGGGCTGGGCTCTGCTCACAAGTGACAGCGATGGGACAATAGGGAATGGCCACAAGTTGTGCCAGGGGAGGTTTAGACTGGACATTAGGAAGAATTTCTTTACTGAAAGGGTGGTCAGGCACTGGAGCAGCTGCCCAGGGAGGTGGTACAGCCGCCTGTTTATAGAGGTATGCCAAGAAAATCCCTGTCATTTCCACCAACTCCTCTTCATTTGGACTCCAGTGCTGAGAATGGGTTTGTATGGCCATTAAAATGGCTGCTGGACTGGTACCACAATATGCAGCTTGTGCTGGCCAATGAGAGCAAACTGTGGAGCTGTGTTACAACTGCTGGAGCTCCTCCTTTCCCCTGAAAGCCTGAGAAGTGTCAGAGCAGCCAGGGTCATGGAAACTGCATGTTATTAACAGTAGCACTCAGTGCTTTTGAAAACTAACGACCATAGAATTATCTCGGTTGAAAAAAGTCCCTTAAGATCATTGAGTCCCACCACAAACCTAAGGCTACCAAGCCCTCCACTAAACCATGTCCCTAATCCCCATATCTACATGCATTGAAATCCCTCCAGGGACTCCACCATTTCCATGGGCAACCTGTTCCAGTGCTTGACAATCCTTTCAGTGAATTGAGATTTCCTTCTATTCACCCTAAGCCTCCCCTGGCACAACTTGAGGCCATTTCCTCTCATCCTATTACTTTCTTTGTATCATTTCTGATGCAAGCCATGTTGCTGTTGGTCTCCTTGGCCACCTGGGCACACTGCTGGCTCGTGTTCAGCCACTGTCGACCCACACCTCCAGGTCGTTTTCAGCCAGGCAGCTCTCCAACCACTCTTCCCCAAGCCTGCATGAGGTTATTGTGGCCCGAGTACTTGACCCGGCGCTCAACCTTGTGAAAGCCCGTACAGTTTACTTTGGGCCATCGAGCCAGCTTGTCCAGATCCCTCTGTAGTGCTTTCCATCCCTCAAGCACATCAACACTCCCATCCAACTTTGTGTTATTTGCAAACAAGAGGATGCACTTGATCCCTTTGTTCAGATAAAGATATTAAACAGAATTTGCCCCAGTACTGAGCCCTGAGGATAATAAACCTATACAGATTGCTTTCTAAAGGAGCAGAGGTCGATGGAAGCTAGCACTGTTTGCCAGCAGTCTTCTGCCTCCTGATATTTTTGAGACCGAAGGAATTCTTTTTTGTTTTACTTAGAAAGTTATAGTTTTTTATCCTTGTCATCCTTTCCCCTCCCAGCTGCCGTTTACCTGAACCCTTCTGAAACTTGAAGCTGCAACGCAGATACTGCAAAGCTGAGAAATCACAAATGGATGTAACTGTGAACAGGATGTAGAAATTAGTTCAGCGATTCCTTCTGGTCCATGCTGAGAGAAGTGAAAATTTAATTATTTTACAAAGAATAAATGTACACGATATAATATAGACATATAAAATGCCCAATTATATTTTGATCAATTGATAACAGTTACACTTTAAAAATACATAGCTAACATATGGTGATTATGGCTATGTTGTTTTAATGAAGCTTTAATTGAAGTGAGTTGCTGTACTGTGAGGAGAAAGGCTAACAAGCAAGATCAAATGAGCAGAAAGGGAAACCAAACCAGAGTTCTGGAGCTGAGATCTGTATTTTACCAGTAAAGCTAGAGGCAATGAGAAAGTCTTACAAGATAATTTTAATTTTCAAAGAAAAGCAAGTCTAAAGCATTCAACTATTCAAATAGATTTAAGCAAATGAAGAAGAATGCCAGATTTGACAACTTCTCCGCTGTCCCTTCAGATTCAATGAAGTGTCACTAGAGTCTATACGATAAAGCAGTACTTAATCCCATATCTGTAGGTTCCTCCCCTTGGACTGCTTCTTCAGCTGTAAAAGTTGACAAAGACTCAGCCTATGGCACGACATCAACTTCCACCACTTGGTGGTCTTCTTTGTGACGTTGACTCAGATTGATTTTACTGAAAAGCATTAGTTATCTTCTCCTTTTAGCTCAGCAGACTGTGATAAAGGTACATTACAGCAAGGTGGATGTCATAGCAGTCTACCTTGTGCATCAATGACAACGCTGTCATTTAATACTTTTTATAATTGCTGTGACGAGGATGCACGAAGGAGAAAGGATGGACATCCATGAAATCAAATCCATGGTGAAGTTTATAACATTTACTCTTAGTAAAAAACTTTTGCCATATGCAATGATAGAATTTAGCCTAGATGAAGAAAGGAATATAGAAAATGAAATTATTATATTTACAGTCACTTTTCTAATTGCAACAGAAATCTGCATAGGAGATCACTCTAACTAGAGCCACATATGGTACACGCTGTCTTTCAAAACACACTGAGCAGACACTTGCATCCATTAGGTATGGAATTAATCACTTACACATCGACACGACCACAATTCTGTGTGTGTAGCAATAACCTTAAATTGTCCACTAGAGCATTTGCATTGTGTAGAAGGGAAAAGAGAATAATCATCACGCTTTTTGTCTCAGGGTAAAAAAATAAGGTATGAAATAATCCTCTAATCTAGCATCAAGTTCAATCTGAAACACATAGAACCAGACTAACTTTTGACTGATGGAAAACAAACAAACAAACAGAAGATAACAAATCTGCAAGGAAAGTATTTGTTCACATATCTAATGCTCTTAGATGCTGCTAAAACGAAATTTCTCCAGAGCTTTTTTTTACGGGACACCACAGGCAGGATTTTATACCTGAATAACAGTTAACCATGTTGTCCCAGTGTAATTCCCCAAGGAACATGGGCAAGATAAACATCCTCAGAGAGGTTAAAGGAACTTCAGACTTCCATCACTTCTCTGTGAAATGACAACAGGATTTTTTTTTGCCTGTTTTCCACTATGAAATGAAACTCCTTTCACAGGTCCACAGAAGCCATGGGCTAGGGATCTCTTAATCCCTGTGACCAAGACAGAGAGTCCAATGTGTGAGGACAGATGGAAAGATCTCTCTTCAATTACCTTTCCAACCGGTTTTCCTTTTGGATTTGAATTTCTTGTATCAGGATGGTTCTTATTCTTTTAAACATCCCTTTGCACTTTGTCTACAGACACATTGCTTTTATGCTCATGGCATTTGTGGGTCTGCCATCTCTGTGCCCTGTCTGCACTTCAGAAATTTACAACCCCTTGGCTGGTTTCTATCACGATGGCCAAAATGGAAATGTTCAATTTTACATTTTTGCAAAAACCTGTAGTCAGGTAGATGAAAAATACTATGAACACTTCCACCAAGGGAAGGGCTACAGAGTGAGTTCATTCCCTGTTAGACATGAAATAACTCACACAAGAGAAGGCTTGTCAAACCCAGCTTTGATACTCTTGGTGCTCTCTGAGTTACTAAATTTTGAAGTAAGCTTCAAAATGAGCCAGCAATACTACAGTGGAGAGCACAAAAGAAATGGACTGACTATGTACACCTGATTCTTCACTAGATGTGTTATTGTAGTTGTGATGCTCTGAGATAAAAGCCAAACGGGCTTTGTAGTGAAGGTCAAATCTTTTGTTAGGCTGACCTATTTATCTGGAAAAAAAATAGACTCTTTTAGGAGCACAGACCCTTGGATTGGCCTGAAGAATGGCTCCTGTGTCTGAAAGCTTTCTCCCTGTTCCCTCAGCTATTTCCATTGCTCTTCCTACAAAGCTTGTTTGACTGATGTCACACTGATTGAAATTAGGAGAAAGATGAAGGGAAGAAAGTGTCCACATAGGGAAAAATAAAAAAAAAAAATTAGAAAAAAAGTTATTTAGTTGTTTCAGAATCAGGCTCTGAATATCTGCTATATTTTTTAAAAAATTCAAATCTTATATTATGATGATATTGCATGCAGCATTGAGAGAGAGCCAGGTTTTAGCTACAAGAATAATCAGTTTTATGGCTATAATGTTTTTTCCCTTCACTTGCAAAAGTCCTCAGCTCTTTGATTGAGGACACATGCAAATACAAACTGTACAAGCGAGGAGGTGGCTGTAGCAGTGATGTGTAGGTACCAAGAGATTATCCATTTAATAGAGCCAAAACCCTGGCTATTTCTTAGAGGTCACCAGCTAAATCAGTTAGAAATGGCTTAGGCAGGCATGTGGAAGCAGGGCTGAATTAGAAAGAAGTGAATCCTAGCTTTGGCCACAAATGTGTGGAAAATGAAACTAAATTAAGTTGCTTTAGCCCTTTCACTGGCACAAACTGATATAAATTGGTTTCATTAAAAAACCCTAACATATTTTAAGGCTGCGGTCCTAACCTATTATGCTTTGTGTGGTTGCCGAGAGCTAGTAGCTTAGTGGCATTTTATGTAGAAAATGAACAAGGGACAAATAGAATTTTATTGCTTTCTAAATGAAAAGGCTGAGAAGTTTTAGAATAAAATTGATTTTCACATCTGGAAAAGTTTGTCTTATCATTAGCTCTGTGCTCGCTCTCTCTTTCTCTACTTATATTTCACTCCATTGTTTTCCACTTACTTTGCAAAGCAGCCCTGTAATTTCCATTATCATTCATTCATGCCTCCAAATTGTGTTTTTCTTTTCCATGTGCAATATTTGACAATGTTTGTGCAGGGACTGCTCAGCTGAACTGTTACTTGGATGGGATGGGACAGACAGTGGTTTCTGTCTTTTTTCCTCTCATACTTCTGGATATAATCTTTACAAAAGATGGGTTTGGAGCATTTTCAGAAACCCTGACTGCACTTAAAGGAGTTATTTTTAAGGTCTGGTCTTCCTATTTTATCACTATGTCATAAGGAAAATGCACCCACCATACAATGCATCATTTTACAGAAATATAAGAGCCTATATGGCACCTGAACTGGCTGAGGAACTCCATGCTTCTGTGGAAGGGATTATTAACTTGGATTAAGCACCTTCTTGCAGCTTCTGTGAGAGCTGGATGGCTTGGTATCTCTTCAAGGAAATGATACTGACTTTTGTCACTTGCATGACACACGCTTCATGGGTTCATCCAAAGATCACTGCATTTCCCACATTTAAGCCCCATTTAGAAACCACATGTACGGTGGTAGCCTGGCTCAAAATGTATGGAATACCCTAACATTATGCCAGGTTGTGTTTCCAGAAATTTGGCAAGGGCTGTTTTCGTAAGGAAAGGGCTAAGGGATTTGGTGATCCCTTCCGCTTACCCATGACATGCGATGTGTTTTGTTCTGTGCCACATGATACAGAAAAAGGATGCAGTTTTCCATTGTCCTTAGGGACAGGGTTTAGTGGGGAGACAGGCACGGTTGGACTTGGTGAACTCAGAGGTCTCTTCCAACCTTCTGATTCTACGATTGCACATGACAGAATCATTGCACCCCAAACTCTTTGGTCCCTAGAGAAGGGCCAGCTCATTGGTGGGTCTCTGGAAAGTGCCAAGTACTTCTGCCTGTTATAATATGCTGGCTGGGCCTGATCTCTCGCTCATTCTGCAGGTGCCGCATGATTGCACCCAGGATTATCCACTCCAGAATTTTACCTGGAACCGAGGTCAGGCTGACAGGTGTGTAGTTACCTGGATCATCCCTACGGCCCTTCTTATGGAAGGGCATCACATTGGCCAACTTGCAGTCATCTTGGACTTCTCCAGTGAGCCAGGATTGCTGATAAATGATGGAAAGCGGCTTGGCAAGCTCATCCGCCAGCTCTCTCATCACCCTAGGGTGGATCCCATCAGGCCCCATAGACTTATTAGGATCCAAGTGGCTCAGCAGGTCTCCAGCTTCTTCCTGACAAGTAGGAGTAGGTGTAGGTGTTGGGTCATAGGTTGGACTCGATGATCTCTAAGGTCTTTTCCAACCTTGTGATACTGTGATACTGTGATATCTGGTCTGTAAAGAGAAGACCGGCTCTTGCACCAACTGCTGCTTCAGCTTGTGTGAAGGCTTCAGGGTGCTAGTGCCTGTGGATGTCTTCTCACCCAGAGACAATGCAAGGTTGTTAGATGTGTCTCACACTTCTTTTAGCAACAATTTGTACAGCTAATATTACTGGCACAAGGTTTTCAGCTCTAAGGATATCCCTCAGGCATATCCTGGGATAAAATCCCTTTCCTAAGAAGGCGCACAGTGTGATGCCTCCATGAGGAAGGACGTTTGGAAAGGAAGTGGTGGTCTATGGAGAGTCAGAAGGGCATGGACTGAAGTCATATTACATGGTGCAGCTTGCTGAAAAAAATAGAGGCACACCTGTATTTAATCTGGAGATGGTGAGAGGGCCACTCCCTATCAATGTAGGCTATTGATTAGGATGCTTTATTCACTTTCCTGAGCTGGGCTGAGCTAACCAGAGCTTGATTTCTCACCACTTCCAATGTCTTTTGGAAACTGAGGGAGAAAATCACGTGCTTGAAAGCAGAGATCCATGTTGATTAAAACCCATCACTCTTTAATGTTTTCCTTGGCAATGACAAAGATCAAACTGTCATTTTGTCCTTGGACATCATTCCTCCGTGTGACATTGTGGGTGTGTTATGGAAAAGTGTGCTTGAGGGAGCTTGTGCTGCCCCTACCCACTCTGCTAGTTCGGTGCCTACTTTTATCAACTGCTTTCTAATGAAAAGGAGCAAATACTTAACTATAAAAAAAAGCCTTATCAGAATGGTCAGCTGTGAGTTTGGGTTAGTGATTACAGAGCAATCTTGGGTTTATTATGGCCTTCTAGATAGTCTAAAATCTGAAAAATTCTGTGCCTGCCTTTCCTTTCACTTTGGGTTGCTAAGACACATTAGGTACATATAATTTTTCTAGCAAAGATAGGCCTCTCAGAAGTTTCATCTCCAGTGCTGTCAGCTGGTCACCTTTTAGTAGCACAGAATGCAATTTAAAGTGAATAAATTCAGTAAGATGTTTTGCCAAGAATTACTCAGCTATTCGTTCCGAAATATTAATCGATAATGCCTCTTTAAAATTTCTCTTCCCTCCAATCATTTTTATGGTCTTGCAATTTACTGCAAGGAAGCAGGGTGGTTAAAGATAAAAAACATCTGTTAAGTTGCATTGTTATTAATATTTATCTGTCATTTACAGAGCTCCAGAAGGTGTGCGCACAACCCCTTCCCTGTTGGTCAGCATGCCAGACAACACAGCTGCTTTTCCAAGGACTGTAGTTGTGCGGTCGTCCTCAGCACAGGAAGGACATGGATTTGTTAGGGGAGTCCAGAGGAGGGCGAATAAGGTGATTAGAGGGGTGGAGCTCTTCCCATATGAAGACATTTGAGAGAGTTGGGCTTGTTTAAACTAAAGATGAGAAGGCTCCAGGGAGACTTTACAGCAGCCTTCCAGTACTCAAAGAGGGCCACAGGAAAGCTGGGGAGGGGCTCTTTATCAGGGAGCACAGTGATGGGACAAGGAGTAATGGTTTTAAGCTGGAAGAAGGGAGATTCAGATAACATATCAGGAAGATCTTTTTCTTGTGAGGTTGGTGAGACATCGGCGCAGGTTGCCCAGAGAAATCATGGACACCTCATCTCTGGAGGAGCTCAAGGCCAGGTTGGATGAGGCTTTGGGCATCCTGATCCAGTAGAAGGTGTCCCTGTCCATGACGCTGTAGTCAGAGAAATATATTCAAACTATTCCATGGATCGTTCTGCCCAAGATATCCTGATAAGCCTCTGGGGCTTTTGAACTGGAAAAGGAAGAAGTGTGTCTGAATTTCTGGGAATACAATACTAATCTGAAGCCCTGAGCAAAAGATCTTTAATATAGAAATAAAAAATAAAACAAAGTGATATAGAGATATGTACAGGACAGACAGTTCTGAATTAGAGCTAGGTAATATTTTTTTCTGTTTTCTTTTGTTTTGTTTTTTTCCCTCAAAAACTTTCCAAGACTTAATTTATTATTCCCAGTTTCCTCTGGAGAAAATCTAAAATATTTATGGGTTTGAGTTTTTGTTTTCCTGTAATGAATCTACTTTGCAAAAACATGTTTCTCAAACTCAAAATGCTCAAAAGGCTCATGTCTAGGACACTCCTAGATGTTTGCATTTTACACAGGGTCTAATCATCACGTCTTATTCCGGTGTATCCCAAGGGAAGGACCTTGTCAATAGAGCTGGTGGTTACACAAGGGAGAGGTTTTTTGCTACACATTTAGATATTCATTAATGATGGGCAGAATGTCCTACGGCTGTGTCAAAGTGTCAAAGAGGAAGACAAAACAGCTCTCCCAGAATAGCTGCAAGTCTACTGGTGAGAAAATCATGGGGAGCCACCGGTTCAAGGCTTGGGACTGGACAGAGAACAGGGATATTCTCATGGCCCATTTGGTTAAGTCGTATTTTTTAAGGGTCTATGTTAGCATGTCATGCTAACAGCCACAAGCTTCAGCTGTGGAGCAATTCACCAGAGACTGGGTAGTTGCAGATACCTGAAGAGGATATTAAATCTGATGATGACTATGCACTGAATGAGGATGAGGAGGGGAGGTGGAAGCTGCAGATGTGAAGGAGAACGTCTAGAGCATGGGGGTATAATTTGATAGGTCACACAGAGGATAGTTAATGTGTGACTACATCTCAACACCATTCCCTCGTGAACTTGAACTTAATAATAAATCAGCCAATTGCGCTCAATATTTGCTCTCACATCGTACTTTGAGAGGATTGTACTCAGTCATGAAAAAAAATGTGTGACTCAGCATGTAGACATTTCCAATAAGGGAGTGAGTTTAGAGAAAGAGCATTGTTCAGGCTTCAGTGTTTTTCAGACATTGAAAAGAGCACAAATATATTTTTATAACTGAGGTTCCAAGTGGTGGTAATTACACTGATTGTGCAGTGGATGTCTTGTTTTCATCTTTTATAAATGCTTTATTCCCATACCATTCTAAGTGGCTAGAGGTCTTGGTTTTCTCTGATAAGAATATAAGAATAGAATCTCATTAGATGCCATCTATGAGAAGCAAGAAGAAAGCAACGTCAGTGCGGTTGTGCTTGACTGTGGAAATCGTGATGTCATATGCTGAAAGAATGTATAGTAGTATCCAGTACCTAGAGACAGGAAATGAAGGCACCACAGATAGTACCATCTTGGAAATGTCGGTCAGTCTTGGTCTTCCCAGGCTGTGTCTCATGAACTTGCCACTGGTCTAGTGACATCATAGAATCATAGAATGGTTTGGGTTAGAAAGGACCTTAAAGATCATCCAGTTCCAATCCCTTGCCAGGGGAAGGGATATTTTCCAATAGACCACATTGCTTAAAGCCCCATCCGACCTGGCCTTGACCATTTCAAGGGATGGGACATCCACGACTTCTTCCAGAGCCTCACCACCTTCATAGTGAAGAATTTCTTCTTTACAACTAATCTAAATTTATCTTCTTTTAGTACAAAGCCATTACCCTTTGTTCTGTCACTATATGCCCTGGTAAAAAGTCCCTCTCCAGCTTTCTTGTAGGCTCCCTTTAGGTACTGGAAGGCTGCTACAAAGTCTCCCTGGAGCCTTCTCTTCTCCAAGCCGAACAACCCCAAATCTCTCAACCTGTCTGCATAGGAGAGGTGTTGTATCCCTCTGATCATCTTTATGGTCCTCCTCTGGACTCTCCAAGTCCATGTCCTTCTTGTGTGGGGCCCCCCAGAACTGGATGCAATACTTCTAGATGGGGTCTCATGAGAGCAGAGCAGGGTGGCAGAATCACATCCCCCTTTTTCCCAAATACACAAATCATATTGTGAGCCTTGACAAATATCACAGGGAGATTTTAAACAAGATAATTTCTCTATTTTCCTCTCTGTATAATCTATCTGTCTGTCTGTCTATCTATCTATCTATCCTTTATAACTTGTTTTTATTAAATCCAAAGCTGTGTTAAGCTCCACTTATGTGTGAGTAATATTTGGAGGAACCTTGTTTACACCCATGTAGTTCTGAATTTATGCTTTTGCAAACCACATTACATTAAAAAAAGAACTTAAAATTCGCGAGGAAAGAATCCAATAGTCCTCTTCTGTCACACAAGTTCAGTTACATTCCCGTTGAGGATTTAAAATTAGAAGGAGGAACATTGTACTTGAACCCTTCTCCAGTTTGGCAGATCTCGTGGCTGCTGCTTGCACAGCTCATTTGTGCTAATGCTGGAATAAAAGCTGATTTCTCCCGAGATGAAACAAATACACGAACAGCAGGTCCGTCTCTCTTGGGAAGAACATTGAAGGGACAAATGCTTGAATGTCAAAGTCTGAAGAAAAAGTATTTAAACCTTAAGTTGTGTTCCTGGGCCATTTGACACCAGCTGAGCATACTTAGATTTATTGTGGCTGTACTGGGCTTATAGAAAATTTCCGGTGCAAGATGAAAATATCAGGACCATGAGGACATGAGATAAGGACAGGTGACAAGTGAGCAAAGAAAAATGCTGAGTGCACATTCATGAAAAAAAAAATAATATGAAGAAGAGATTCAGGCTGACCTGGGGATGCTTCAACAGAAGAAACTCAGGTTTATTTCTGCCCATGTGAGTATAAGGCACAGAATCATGGAATGGTTTGGGTTGGAAGGGACCTTAAAGCCCATCAGGTTCCACCCCTACCATGGGTAGGGACACCTTCTACTGGATCAGGTTGCTCAAAGCCTCAGCCAGACTGGCCTTGAACACCTCCAGGAATGGAGCATCCATGACTTCTCTGGGCAACCTGTGCCAGTGCCTCATCACCCTCACAGGAAAAAATATCCTCCTAATACCTGATCTAAATCTCCCCTCTTTCAGCCTGAAACTTTTCCCCCTTGTCCTGTCACTGCAATCCCTAATAAAGAGCCCCTCCCCAGCTTTCCTGTAGGCAAACCCCTCCTTTCAGCTACAAGTGGGACATCACCACTTGGCCTCGCTTCTCACCATCTACTTTGAGAGTGTCCAGTGAAGTAGTTGCCATTTGCCTTTGCACTTTGGAGGGCGTTAAAATTACTTTGTAAGGAGCCTTGGAGTACAGCGTTCTTCTGTGGCTCCAAAGTCCTGAAGAGAATGTAAGAAAGTGGATTTCTGTGAGTAAATTGTGAATGAGTAGTTTTCTCTGAACGGTTGTTTAATTGAGCTGCAGCTGGAGCTGATTATGTTTGTTTTTCCTTCAGTGTCTCTCATTTCCTTTCATTTCCGTTAATTCCTGCTTTCATTGGGTAACTGTTGCTGTACAAAATTTGAAGAGTGGTATAAAAAAAAAAAAACAACCCACAACTGAGAAAAAAACAGTGCATATTTTGGAAGCTTTTTCTGACAGTTGTTCCTGAAGACACCTGTAAACTGTTGAGCTGAATTGGGCTGCAGCTGCTGCTGACTGTGTGGTGTGTGAAGGAGAATGGGTGTGATTCATTCTTCTGGTTGTTCCACCACCCTCTTCTTTGGCAGGAGTGGCTTTTAGGTCGTGTGTGCTGTGATGTCTTTTCAATTGGATTCGGGGTCAAGAAAATCCTAGACTGCTGGAGGCTGAGGTCAGGGCGTGATTGAGGGAAAGCATCACTCCCACATGAATTTGCACGTGGACAGGGCGCTGGTATAACTGGAGGTTGAATGTTATGGCGTCTAATGAAGCATCTAGGTCATTGCTGCTGCGTTCCTCACCACCTCACTTCTCCACCAAAACTACTTCTTGGCACCTGCCGACTTTGGAGGGCCACAGTCAGCTGGCAGTCTGCTTCTTGTGCTGTTTATTATTATACAGAGAGGCAAATATGGTGGTCTCTACTACTTTCTTCTGTGTATGGTGGTTCATTTCCCATTCTAAAAGTGCTTTTTCATCTTCTCTAGTTGGAATATCCTAAGGTGTCTTGATATGTTTCAAATCCTCTGCCTCTTAACATCAAGTTTTTTTAGCCTGTGGCGTTCGACTTAACATTGCAAAACCACCCTGTAGCTGACTTCCCAAGATCACCTCACACAGTCACTCCTTGTGTTATTTTCTCTTCCAACGGCTGTTTCTTAACAACTTCAGGGTCACTGTAAATACCCAAACACATGAACCCAAATTCAGCTTAGTGTTCCCCCGGGTTTTTGTCAATTCTACTTTTCCCAGTCATGCAATACTAAACAGATAGCCAAGGTTTATGGTGTATCACCATGCCACAGTACTTCATAGGAGCACCACGGCCTTTTGATAACGTGCAATTTTAGTGTACCGGCTACGACTACGTGCCACATCTTTTAAACAACCTTTGGTAGGATGTGCATTCACTAATGGGTGTCTATGCAAATAGGTGATGGCTTCCAAAAGCTTCCGGTCACATTTTAGGCAAAAAAACTGAGGGAAAGCAATTTAGGAGCAAGTTGTGATAAACTGGCCTTGATCCAATTTCTTTTGTTTGAGACCATATATGCAGATTTCATAGAACCATGGAATAGTTTAGGCTGGAAGGGACCTGAAAGATCATTCAGTGCCACCTCCCTTGCCATGGGGCAGGGACACCTCCCATTGGATCAGGTTGCTCAAAGCCCCATCCAACCTGGCCTTGAACACCTCCAGGGATGGATCATCCACTACTTCTCTTGACAACCTGTGCCAGTGCCTCACCACCCTCACAGGAAAAAATTTCCTCCTAATATCTAATGTAAATCTCTCCTATTTCAGCTTAAAACCATACCCCTCATCCTATTCCTGCACTCCCTGATAAAGAACCCCTCCCCATCTCAGTCCCTCCCCACTTCCTACATAAATCTCCTGCAGCTCTTCTTAAAAACTGAACTTGCTCTCAGTGGCTGATGTATTGTAAAACAATGCCTTGAGACAGCATCTTTTGCTTTTCTTTGATTTGAAATTGTTTTTTAATAGCAGTGAATTCATAATTGTGGACCTGTATCAAAATATTTTTCCCCGGTGATTTTCTCTGAGCATTTGTATGCAGAATAGGACAATGTTTCCTTATTTGTGGTTTTAAGAAAAAATTCCACCTCGTCTTAAGGACAGATTCCCTGCTGCTCTGCAGTTATTTCCCTGTGGAGTATCACCAAATCTTTGCATGAAATTAAAAAGTCATGGCAGAGCACTCTGAAGGTGTTCAACATGAGGCTGGAGGAGGCTGTGAGCAATGTGATCCAGTGGGAGGTGTCCCTGACCATGGCAAGGGGGTTGGAACTGGATGATCTTTAAGGTCCCTTCCAAACCAAACCCTTCTGTGATCCCTATGATTTTATGAATTAGCCCTCAAACATCAAGGAACCAAACTTGAAGCAAAAGGAGTCACCACGCTGTGCCATCAGTTATCCATTAGCTCTTCCACATGAGGAAGGCGTGTTCTCCAGGAGCATAATAACACCGTGTCTTGGAGCAACCCCTACTCTAACCGTCACCTACCAGCTGTCACATCAGTGTAAAGTCTCAACTATCTGACAACTCAAAGGAACAAAAAGTCTGCTTTGTAAATCTCCTTGGGGACCCAGAAATGGATAGGGTTAATTTGTGCTTTCTGTCTGGGCTGGAGCAAAATCTTGTTTAGCTTTCTTTATGAGAGAGAAGCCAGTGCATCAATCCATAGCACCTCCTAGTCTGCTTGACATCCTGCTTTTTGTAATGAATACATTTCCTGCATTGCTGCATGCTTCTCCCAGTGTAGATATCTATGATTAATATGCCTTGTCTTTTATAAACAAACCTAATGCAAAGCCAATAATGTGAGTCTCATTTCTTTACTGCCAGCCCACAGCTCAGCTTTGTTTGGGTATATATGTAAAGGAAGAAAGATGAATGTTCACTCAAGCTTGGGAGCTGGAGCCATAACAAATTTATGGGATGAAAAACGCACATCAGTATGAGGCAAATACGGCCTGGGAAGGTCTGCTTTGCTGCCTCCCTTAATTTCACTTTTTAATAGCAAGAATACTGTATTGTGCACCCATCCAAGAGATGTCGTTCCACGCAAGCACATTGTAAGGGCAGCAAATGTACTGAAGTACCTGGGAAGCTTTTATCACTGACCGGATTCAATCATAGTATCATAACTGAAGGAAGCAGGAGGAGCTGCTGTGGTGACATAAATTGAACATTAGCCAATGAATTTCCCCAAAATCAGGTTTCACCTAAACTAGTTTACCTCACAAACAAAAAAAAAGAGGTAAAGCTAGGAATTACAGTTTTAGATTTTGAATAAGGAGAGGGCTGGCCACAAAGTGCATCCTTCTTCTCCAGTGTCAGTTCATTTCAGATCTAAAAATCCACACTGGGTTTCCAAAGTGAGTTGATCCATCTCAAGTGTCCAACCGTGGGATTTTGTCTTTCCCTTATGTACTAGATCAAAGGCCCCACTAACAAAGTCATATTCCCCAAAATTCTTTGTCCTGGAACCATAAGAGACCTCAATTTCAATATGATAAGGATGGACAATACAACTTCCACTGCCCAAATCACTTCCTCAAAGAGGACTGGATGTGTGGGTTATGGTTTTTTTAATTTTTGCTTTATTGTAGGAGGTTTTGATTGTTTGTTTTAATTCAGTCTTTCAGTTACTGATTTTTTCTGGACTTTTTCATACTTGTCAGAATCTTTCATGTCATGTAGACCCCAGCCATAGATCATAGAATTCTAGAATGGTTTGGGTTGGAAGAGACCTTAAAGATCATTTAGTTCAAACCCCCCACCTCCCACTAGACTGGGATGCTCAAGACCCCATCCAACCTGGTCTTGAACACTTCCAAGGGATGGAGCATCCATAACTTCCCTGGGCAACCTGTGCTAGTGCCTCACTACACACATTGAGAAGAATTTCTTCCTAATGTCCAAGATCTCACTTAGAGTCTTTACTTTGGAGTCCCAACTTTTTAGAGTCACCCAGGCAAGAATACCCATCACAACACATCCTATCAGTACACTCTCAACTCTGTCTTTATCCATGTCTGGATTTACATTTGGTCTTATTGACTGCTTTCATTTTATGGAGAATTTTTGATTCTTTCTGCAACAAATATCCCACAAGAATTCAACCATACTGTGATAGATTTGTCACGTTAGTAATAAAAATACTCAGTGGAGCAGTTTGTCTGTAGGAAAACAAGTAAAACACTCTCTCATGGGTGATCTTCCTTGTTACTGGAACAGCCAGAGACAAGAATTCTTGGTCATCCTTTGATTCATATCATATGTGTCATAGGGATGTGTTGCACCAGTCCAGACATAATTAACTTAATCGTGCAAACTAGTATTGTATCTTCACCAAAAGGGACATAACATTCAGTTAATGAGAACTGTTCTTCAGAAGCCAGTAACGATTGACACTGATTTATATTCATTTTCCTTAATTCTTTATTAGCACAGTCCTATGTCACTTGCTCCATTATTTTGACTGAGGTCAGTGCTAGAGTGGCAGGCCCATAAAGTAAAAATTTTATCATCTGATTAATACAATCTGGCTTCCCCTGAAATAGTGAACAAAAATTTCATTTAATGTATTCACCTTTTTTTTTGCCCCCCCCCCGCTTTATTACTGATAGTTTCTCATTTCTGCTGCAATAATGGTTTCTAGTTTAGGATGCATTTTTCTTTTGTCTTACCTTTATTGTTCCTGCTATTTCCATTCACAGTTTTTTTGCTACATGCCATGTAGCTCACCTGATGGATTTTTTTCAGTTCCTATCCTCTGATTTATACCACGTTCTTCTTTTTATTACATTTTCAAAACACTGGAGGATTTTTACTGGTCAAATCCTATGAAAAAGACAGACATGGGGAAAGACAGTAAATTTTTAGCAAGCGTTCTGAATTAAAATTTATGACAATTTGTGTCACAATTGAAGAAAAAAATATTTAGGAAAATCTAGGTGACACATTGTCTGTTTCTTTTCATATTTTTTCTGTTTTGTCTAGTATAACAATTAGATTTCAGAATCAAATTTTTACATTCCAGTCCTTTTTTGAATTTACTGATTTAAGGCTCAGGGAAGAATTATCATTAATTCTAGTGGTCTTTGAACTGGCATCTAACCCAGACGTTAGTAGTTTAAATTCAAAACTTGATGAGGGTAACACCAGAGTAGAAATAGTAATTCCTTTGCCATGGAGAACTTTCTATCCCTGCTGAGATTTTAAATTTCATATTCCTTCTGATTTACACAGCAAATATAAGCAGAGAGTATAACAGAATTACCCAAATGACAGAACAGTAAATAATTTGCAGATTTGGGGTAGAAACCTGACTTCTCCATGTCCAGAAGGCTCCATTTTTTGCTCAGGATGAAAAGATTGCAGGTGAAAAGGTGTTTACGCACAGTTGACGTCTTTCTACTGCACTTAGCAAAAAGTTTCAGTAGAAAATATATGTATTTAAATATCAGTGTGTGAAGCTTTTTGAAAGCCATTGAATCAGAGAAACTCATGAGCAAGGGTTGGGTAAATACTTTGAGTTTGCAGCAATTCATAGTGGTTATTAAGAGATTGTTAGAAATATGTGTTATCACCTGTATTCTGGGTTTGTGAAAGAAAATAAGCTTTTACAGGGAGGAATAGTGGAAATAGAAGACAGTTTATGTAATGTGAACAAGAATACTGAAAATAAGGGAGAAACCGGAATTTCTGAAGGTTTTTGCTTATTATATGTTTCGGCAATGCTTCTGAGGTGCCAGGTTTCTACAGCTCCCTATCTTGAGAAGCTCCTATTATTTAAAAGAAAATGGCCGTTGCATCAGTGCCAGGACAGGAAAGTATTCTATTTTAATCATTTTTGCTAAAGGAGTTTGGAAATGTGCTGGTTTGTGTCATTCTACATTTCCTGCAAGCATCTTTGCAAAGAATGAACCTTTATGAAGGTTTTGCCGAAGGGAGAAGACCATCATGGATGACCAGAGGAAGGACATTTTGGGGTGAAGTTGCTGCACTTGACGTTATGCCTTTAGTTAAGGGAGCCAAATTAGGATTCAAATCTACTGAAGTAATTATTCTCTTCCTTTGACTGAGAGGGAGTCTAAATATGTTTGTGTTTGATTCCTTAAGATGTGGGAGGGGACTTTATCAGGGAATGCAGGGATAGGATGAGGGGGAATGGTTTTCAGCTGAAAGAGGAGAGATTTAGATTAGATATTAGGAGGAAATGTTTTTCTGTGAGGGTGATGAGGCACTGGCACAGGTTGCCCAGAGAAGTCATGGATGTCCCATCCCTGGAGGTGTTCAAAGCCGGGTTGGATGAGGCTTTGAGCAACCTGATCCAATGGAAGATGTCCCTGCCCATGGCAGGGGGGTTGGAACTGGATGAACTTTAAATTCTTTTCCAACCCAAACCATTCTGTGATTGCATGGTTCTATAATTCTATGATTCAGTCTTTACTGCACTCAGAAGAGACTCTCAGCCTATCGAAAGCATGTGGAGCAAAGCAGAGGGGATCCAAAATTAAATGAAATACTGACAGGTGAGTGCAGAGAGGCAGTGAATGCAGACTTTTTTAGAAAACAACAAGAATGAATTTTTCCTGGATGCTCTAAGAAAGGTCTTTAACAAAGAAGTCAGAATGGTCAGAACATCAAGGATGAGAAAGAAGTGTCTGAGAGAAAGCAAAGTGGTTGCAGTAGCCAAGACAGAAGAGGGTTATTTATCCAGCCTCTCCTGACAGATCAAGTGTTCAAACCCTTCTGTCATTCTTGTTGTTCTACCAGGACTGTTACCTGTTTGTATCTGCAATTTGTGAGGTGCAGTACCCAAAACTGGCTGTAGTACTTTACCTTGTCTGCGCTGGGTTCACTTGAAAAATCTGATAATACATCAAGACATTCCAAAATGAGATTTATTCTTCTTGTGCAAGATTACATCAGGGGGTTGTATGGGATTTGGGGTCTTCTTTCAACATCAGAATTTTGCTTAATATTCTGGTGATTAGCCAAACATTTTTGCGTTTGTGCATTTAACTTCTTCATACCCAGTATAGCATACCTACATGATTATACAATAAATTTCTTACTCCCAATTTCACATATCTCCTTTTTTTTTTTTTTCGAGATCATTTTATATTCAGCCGCTATTCTCCGGAATACTCGTACATTTACATAAGTCTACTGTCATTCACAGTCATTTAGACATACTATTTATTAAAACAAGTACTTGCTTTTATTTTTTATAGAACCAGGCATAAGAAACATTGCCGAGATATTTTAAGATCCCTGACAATTACCTTTGAAAAGTGATTTACCAATCAGTCCTATCTTACTACAATTAAATCTTTCTAACCTTACTGTTAAAACCCTTTTTCCAATATTGTATAGCATCCCTTTCTACATTCTTTCTCACCTGGTATTAAACTAAGTTGGAGATTAAATTAAGTTACTAGAAATTGTTTCCTATATTACATTCATATTTTCTTTCTTTCTTTTTAATGAAGTGATTATCTTCTAGGTAGTTGCAAATGGTTGCTTAATAATTTCTTCTAGCATCTGCCCAAAAGTTGGAGTAAGACCTACCAGTCTGTAATTTGTCAGCCATCAACTGTTTTTTATAGGCGAGTTCTATATTTGTCCCTCTTCAGTCTTCTAGTACTTCTGAATCCTCCACAAACTCTTGAAGATAATCGCTAATGACTCAGTTTTCTTCAGCTAGTTTCCTGCAAAATCTTCAAGACCCAACTGACTCAAGCATCTCTGCCATCACAAAATACTTTATAACCATTCTTCCTGTGACTCAACCCTAATCTTGTCTCCTGTGTTAAGATTAAGTCAGTCATAGGTTACCTTCTCTGCCAAGGCAATCCCTGGGATACTTCAGCCCTGTCTACATCATTAATTGCCATTTCTCAGTGTTCTACCACTGATTTATAAAACCATTATTTTTCTTACCATGATAAAGCTGGAGCACAGCAATCACTGCCTTTCCACTCTCTCTTTGGAATACAGTGGACTTCACTGAGGCTCCTGTGTAATGCTTGCTCCATTACTCATTGAAATAAGCATTGCAGTGGCAAAGTGGCGTTGTCCCTATCTCTCCTGCTGTAACTGCTCTTCCATCACACTGTGAATTAATCCAGGTAGTTTTAAACAAAGAAGGAAAAAAAACAGCATTAAAAAAAAAAGTATTTCCTCCACTGCCCTTGGATAACTTCATAGATTCTTTCAGAGCACATGTCTAGGCACAGCAGGGTGAAGCTACATGTGGTGAGATGCCTCAAGGTGACATAACTGTTGCCACCCTCTCTAAAAAGTAGGGGACACGCTACCTTTTTTCCCAAATCTTATACTTTGTCTTGCTTTGCATTGGCTCTGGTGTTTCCTAAGCACCGTAGTGAGCCAGTTCAGCTTAATGTCCTAGCAGAGAAATAACTCAACAAGCAAGAAAGGAGTTGCAGTTCTTCAGCACTAGTGGATTCAGATAGCTCTAGGAAGAGTCAATCCAGCACTAGAACTGGCACACAAGAGCACATTAGTTAGATAAGTAGGGATGGACCAGGTCTAAGGAGCAAGGCATCTCTCTTGAGTGATGTATCACAGTATCACAG